>JAJKFI010000065.1:1373190-1384694 GCA_029204185.1 Lerista edwardsae
TCTCTCTCTCTCTCTCTCTCTCTCTCTCTCTCTCTCTCTCTCTCTCTGTGTGTGTGTGTGTGTGTGTGTGTGTGTGTGATTAATGAAAAAAATCTATAGAGATGAAGAGAGCTACACTAAGAATCAGTAATGAGAACAAACCTGTCATCAACTTGTCACAAGCTTCCACTTGGGTACATAGAAAACAAAAATCAAAGTTTAGCCTTTGACAAGCCAAAAGCCGTCAAGTGAGCGACAAAATAAACTGGGTAAGTTCATCCCTGCACCACATAAATGCAAATATTCTCTTTGATTCTTTTTTCCATCCCAGAGTTCAAAAAAGAACATTGCCACCATAAATCTACCACACGTAGGAGCTGATTCTGGTCTATTCCTTCCAGTAAATAGCAAGTCTTGTGCATGTGAGCCAACACATGTAATAAAAATCAGATTCGTGTTCTAATTATTACACTAGAAAAACCATTACATTTATCAGAGGGCTAATAGAGTGATGCTTTCATGCATGTCATTTTGAATTGGCATCTTGTTGACATGAACTAATTAGTCATCGTCCCAGTTCACCTGCACTAATATATCACTTTACCAAGTGTAACATCAGAGCCATAATTTGAAGTGGCACATTTTGTAATCAGTATTATAGGGTTGCATTAATAGTTGGAGGGGAAATTGGCTCAGGCTCTTGGATTTATCTGATTCTAAAAATTCCCAGTTAATAGTTCATTATATTCACATAGGAATATTCTTCAATTTGTGGGAGAAAGAGGGAAAGACATTTGGCTCCAACTCAAATTAAAGTTGGCAATTGGATTTCCTGCAGAAACTCACTCTTCCCCATCAGGGAAAACTAGGGTTGCTGCTGAATGCTAGAAACACAGAGAATTTGGCATTCGACCTCTGGTTTGGATCAGGTGAAATATTTGCCCCCTTATCCCGTGTAAAGCCCCAGCCTAATCAATGGGGCTACTTGATCTGCAACAGATAAATCACTGGTGCAGAACTGGGGGCGCAATCCTAACCTGGAGCTAGGCCAGCAGTTAGGCCAGCAAAGTTTGGCTGACACAAGGGCCACTGTAAAGCACATTTGGACCACTCTCTGAGTCAGGAGGATGGTGTACGTCTGTGTACTGGCCGCTCTTACTCCAAGCGTGGTCCAAAAATATTTTACGGTGTCCCTTATGCCGGCCAAACCCTGCAGGCCTAACTTGTGCCCGCCTAACTTCAGGTTAGGATTGCGCTCTGAGTAGCCCTGTGAAGCGTTTTCAGGTCTGGGAAAGAGGTTAGGATAGGATGGAGGCCGCTTCCACCAACCCCTTCCAGGCCTGATTCACACCTTGTTCTGCCCTCCCTCACCCCATTACACCCCCTCCCCACCCCTTCGCCATCTGACACTTGCCTAACAGCCACAAATCTGGATCCAGAATTGGTGGTATAGCTCAGGCCTTCCTTCCAGTGCTCCTTACACCTCAGTCATCGAAAAGTGCTTTACGATGCTTTTATTACGGCTAGCGCTCTCGCTAGTGGCCACTGCGCCAACACTAGCAAAATATAGGAATGGGCATTAATATTGTTTTTTCTTTATTAAACTGTGAGCAGCCGTGAATGTTTATGAAACTGAAAAAGTGTAATAGGAATGTTTTAAATAAACAAACAAAGGTGAGGTTATAGTGGTCTAGGTAAGGAATAGTGGAACAAAGGGCCAGGGCAAGGCCTGACAAAGCATCAACCCTTGTGTGCCTGTCAGCCATGTTCTGTGTGTCTCCCAGTCCCTGGGAGCTGCCTGCATTTTGCTGAGTTGTTCCCATGAGAAGCAACAAGAAGTTGGACTCAGACCAAGGAACTAGACACTACACTTGCCCTGTATTATGAGAATTGGTTGATAAGAGCATGGCCACCTCAGAACCCCAGGCTATGTTTATGCTACATTGCACCAATGAAGCTGCACCTGCTAAGTAACCTCTTTTCCTAATGAGGGAAGTACAGCAGTGTTATGCGGCCGGAACGCTGGGCGGGACATCCGGGTGATTGACAGCCCGCCCGTCGCGTTCTGCAGCATTACGCCGTTTGCGTACTGTATGCAAGCGACGTAATTGGTTACGCAAACGGCGTAACGCTGGGGAACGCAACAGGCGGGCTGTCAATCACCCGGATGTCCCGCCCAGCGTTCCAGCCGCATAACACCGCTGGGGAAGTACCTTTGCTGGCATCAGCCTGGACAATGTCCTTGCATGTGTCTTGATAAGATGCCTTCAATGCTGGGAATCCTGCCGACAGCCATATTTACAGTAATACAGACAATATTTGAAGTCAATTAGTTTATTTCTTGCCAATTCACTGATAAGTGAGCACCTAGCCTATATAGCCTTACAATAACTAGGTTTGTCCTGGAGACTTGAATTTGAATGCCAACACACTACTGTGTCACTCTGCAAGCCACCTGCAGAGGCAGAACTAAGGGAGGGCAGAGCTCTAATAAGTTTTGCAAGAAGCCTTACCTTGCAGTGGAAATCACTCCTCTCCTGCACCGTTTTAGCCAATCTTCACAGGGAAAAGCAACATCTTGGCGTTGCTTACTGGCTACAGCAGCAAGGGAGAGGAGGGATTTACATGACAAGGTAAGGCTTCTTGCAACACTTATTATTATTATTATTATTTATTGAATTTATACCCCGCCTATTGCCCGAGGCACTCAAGGCGGCATTTACAACAATAAAAAATATAAAAACAACATTAAAAACAATTTAAACAATATTAAAATACAATAAAACAAAAAAATTAAACAACAAAGTTTAAAACAAGCCATGTGGATCATAAAATATAAAAGTATAACCAGCCAGCCAACCAGCCAACCTGTCAACAGTTAAAAAGCTTTTTGAAATAAAAAGGTCTTCAACCCCCGCCGAAAAGTTAACAAAGAGGGGGCTGTTCTCAATTCGAAGGGGAGGGTATTCCAAAGTTGGGGGGCCACCACCGAAAAGGCCCTCTTCCTGGCCGCCGCCCCTCTCACTTCTCCTGGTGGCGGCACAGTCAAAAGGGCCCCCCCAGATGATCTCAGAGTACGGGTAGGATTATATGGAAGGAGGCGGTCCCTCAAATACCCCGGACCCAAGCCGTAAAGGGCTTTAAAAGTCAAAACTAGCACCTTGAATTGGGCCCGGAACAGAACCGGCAGCCAGTGTAGCCGCCGGAGCAACGGCTCGACAGAGTCAAACCGACGTGCCCCAGCAACCACCCGAGCCGCCGCGTTCTGTACTAGTTGTAATTTCCGGACCGTCTTCAAAGGCAGCCCCACGTAGAGCGCATTGCAATAATCTAATCTAGATGTCACTAGGGCATGGGTTACTGTGGCCAGGTCCGCACAGCTCAGGTACGGCCGCAGCTGGCGAATCAGCCGAAGCTGAGCAAAGGCTCCCCTGGCCACCGCCGCCACCTGGGACTCCAGGTGTAGCTGTGGATCCAGGAGAACCCCCAAGCTGCGAACCTGCTCCTTCAGAGGAAGTGCGACCCCATTCAGAGCAGGACGATAGTCCAATACCCGAGCTGTGGATTTCCGAACCAAAAGCACCTCTGTCTTATCCGGATTTAATTTCAGCTTGTTCGCCCACATCCAGCCCCCAACTGCCTCCAGACAGCGATCCAGAACCTCAACCGCCTCCTCAGAATCAGGGGGAAAGGAGAGATAAAGTTGGGTGTCATCAGCATATTGATGGCACCCCACTCCAAACCCCCGGATGACCTCTCCCAGCGGTTTCATGTAGATGTTAAACAGCATGGGGGATAAGATGGAACCTTGCGGCACCCCAAACCTAAGAGGTCTGGGATCTGTCAGCCAGGAAGGAGCGGAACCACTTCAAAACAGTGCCGCCAAGCCCCAGCCCGGCCAGCCGACCCAGAAGGACACCATGGTCGATGGTGTCGAAGGCCGCTGAGAGGTCCAGCAGGACTAACAGGGTCGCACTCCCCCTGTCCATTCCTCGGCGTAGGTCATCCACTAAGGCGACCAAGGCAGTCTCCGTCCCGAACCCCGGCCTGAAGCCAGATTGGAATGGGTCCAGATAATCCGTTTCCTCCAGTACCCTCTGCAGCTGGGACGCCACCACCCGCTCAATCACCTTGCCCAGAAATGGGATATTTGAGACTGGCCGGAAGTTGTTTAAATTTGTGGGATCCAGGGAGGGCTTCTTCAGGAGAGGGCGAACCATTGCCTGCTTCAAAGCAGGCGGGAGCACCCCCTCCCTCAGAGATGAATTCACCACCCTCCCTGTCCACTCGGCCAGCCCTTCCCGGGCAGCTCTAAGTAGCCATGCCGGGCAAGGGTCGAGCGGGCAAGTAGCAGGTCTCACACTCCAGAGAATCCTGTCCACATCCTCAGGCTCTACAAGCTGAAAAGAATCCCAAATGGTAGGATAGACAGGTTCCCCAGGGACATCACTAGATCTGCCCACAGCAGCGTCCAAGTCATGCCGAATCTGATCGACCTTGTCTGCAAAATGTTTGCAAAACTTAGAGCTTTGCCCTCCCTGTAGATCCGCCTCTGGCCACCTGATACCACTCTGTAAGTTTTACTTTGCTTTCGACTTAAGAGAAATGAAGTGCCTTTGCATTCTGACTCTGGACTGAACATTTTCCTTCCTTTGAACTCAAAAAGAACCCCCAGCCTGCAGCTACAGCTTCCCAGCTGCAACAGGGTTTTTTTTTTTTTTTGAGGAAAGACAATAGTTTTTGACGGACCTTCTACCCTGTTTTCATGTCACTTCATCATGTGTCTGTAATAAATGTAATATTTCATTTCTGGTGTTGATAGGTTGCTGCAGGTCTTTAAAAGATTTTGCCATTTGCCTTGGACTCTCAAACCTCTTTTTTTGATTTAAGGGCCTCTTTCCAGGTATATTGTGGTGTTTAGGTTCCCATTTTGAAATGCTTTCCTCTAAAATATTGGTCAGCAGGAATAATGAATGGTTTAATTTCTTTTTCAGATGACAGAAGGGGCAACTCTCCTTACTTCACCGCTGTTGAGTAAGTGTGCTTGTCAGTCTGTGATAGAAAGACACCACTGTGCAATTTTCTCTTTTTATAGGTGAATTCTTTTGACTGGAGCTATCCATGAAACCCACAATCCATATTTCCTGGAACTTCAGACACATCCATGCCATGGGGAGTTTATAATTGTCCTTTAATAACCAAATCTTAAGAAATTTTGCTCACCTCATGAAACACATTTTAAAATGTAAAAGGTTCACAAGGGGAGTGTCACAAGGGGAGTGCAATGGGTAGAGGCCATGCCTGGGGTCATCCTCAGGAGGGGGGACACCATACTGCCTGAGCCTCTATTCAGCTATGGGGGCAGCCACCTTGTGCTCTTTTCAACAATTGTGTTCTTGGCACGCATTGGTGAGAACATGAAGTGAATGGGCCCAGAGTGAGATGAAGGTGACTGAACAGAAGCAGTCTGCAGGCGGCTTTATGTATTTAAAGCAATATAATAGCCCAAAAGATTGAAGGTGGTGGCGTGATTACATCATTATGTCACCCCTGAGCTTCCAGAATGCCAAGCCGCTTCAGGTAAGCTCCCCACCCACCCCATGGTCACCTCTGCTGTAAAATTCCTCATATTTTCTATCTGGATAGGAACCTTAAAATTCTCATCAGAGTTCACTGGAGGAACTGCCACTGGTAGCAATGCAAGAATGAACAGAATCCCGTTCTACCCTCATGAGTGTATCTTGCAACTTTTAGTGGCACTCTCAGCTTACTTGAATATTCCACAGAAGTTCTGTCAGAGCAGGAAGACCACATTTCATTCCTGTTCCACCTTAAGAGAGAATTAGGGGGCAATGCTAGTAAATGAGTACAGGGGTAGCATCAAGGACTGGCCAGGTTACACCCTGGCCAAGAGCCCACACCCAATGTGCCATCAGGAAACAGATAGGTGGCTCTGTAGAAGGGGTCCATGTATGGTTGTGTCCTAGACATCCTTAACAACCTGATATTAGCATTACTACATGAGTTGTGGAGAAAGAGTTATATGGTACAGAGAACCATTTGAAAAAAAAGCACAGCCATATTTCCGAATTTGGCTGTCTTGTGGTACCATTCTGTTCACACTAATGTTTCCCTCCCAAATAATGTGTCAGTGTACATGGATAGAATAAGTATGTGTAAGCCCTAATAGGGAAAAAAGGAAAAAGGGCAACCCACCAATATGAGCTGTGGGTTAGACAGAGAGAAATAGAGCATATACACAATATTCGTTCAGATGAATGGACATCCGTATCGTTGTCGTCCAAGCCCTCTTGTTCCAGAATGAAGTTTTTAAAATGATAAAATCTGAAGTAGGAAAATGGGTCACCCGAATGAGGAAAAATGTGTACGTTGTTTGTACTGTAGAGGATAATTTGTTCCCCTTGTCCAAGGGTTCCCAAACTGTGAGCCGTGGCTCCCCAGGGAGCCACAGAAACCAGCCAGGGGAGCTGCAGAATCCTCGTGAAAAACCCACTGCGCTATACAATGTATAGGAATGTAGCTCTATTGGGGAACCGCAGTCAGTGGCTCAGTAGGTCAAGGGAGCCGATCATCAAAACAGTTTGGGAACCATTGTCCTAGTCCATACATTTGCTGCATGTATGGAAGTTCTGTTGAAGTTTCATATTGTGAAGAAGGTGCTACTGAGTGTGTGTGTGTGTGTGTGTGTGTGTGTGTGTGTGTGTGTACATTTAGATGTGCTAAATCTAGTCCTAAACAAAAAATGAATCTACCAGCAGCACCAATACAATGCATTTCTCTTCCCATTTATGGATTAAAAGAAAAAAAACCC
This sequence comes from Lerista edwardsae, assembly GCA_029204185.1. Classification (NCBI taxonomy): domain Eukaryota; kingdom Metazoa; phylum Chordata; class Lepidosauria; order Squamata; family Scincidae; genus Lerista; species Lerista edwardsae. The sequence continues at coordinate 1,380,002 of JAJKFI010000065.1, forward strand.
CATACATTTTAGAGGTCTTTAAAAATCGTGTAATTTGCAAGCCATATGGCTGATTACTTCATTTTAGCAGTTCTCCATATCATTATGACATTGTCCAGGATTTATGTGGCATGGATTACGTCACAGGCCTCTCAAGGCATGGAATGAAATCATCTGCAAGTATTTGCAAACTTAGGAAGTTTTCTACGATTTCCTTATTTGAACCTTGCACGTGGCTTTGAATATTTGAGGTCAGAGGGAAAAAATCTGCTCATTTCTGTGTGATTCACTCTGAAGATTCAAGCAGATAAAATATAGATTCTAGTTAAACAACAGTAACAAACTTTCCAGACAGTGCTCATTATCGGACTATACATGCTGGCTTGGCAACATAACATTGAGAGTTCTTGTAAGTGCAACCTTTTCTTCTTATGCCCCCTAGAGAAAATAATCACATTCATTGAATACCTGCATTCAGTTTTTGTTCCCTTCAGTATGATGATTCAAACATTAAATATATGTATCCTTGGGTCAGCTAGGATACTTTTAACATCTCTGAAGAAAAGCAGCACAATTGTGTGTCTTAAAGGCTCATTGATTTAGAATCTGTGTGTAAATACATTTAGAATTGTATGCTCCTTGAGGCAGGGACCTGTTTCTCCCTGATAAAGCATTATCAATGTACATTGATGGCACATCTTAATCCTCATCAACTGTGCAAAAAACATGATTACTGTTCCAACGTAACCTGTTGGTCTCCTCCCCGGCCTCTCCCCTCCCCACAGTCCATATGGTTGTGTCCACAGACCTGTTCCACGAACAGCATTTGTGTTTCCACGTTGGGGTTAATAACTTGATTGCCCAAACTACACAATGTAAATCAAAGAGAAGAGCTACAAACCAAGCATCCTTTCGTATAGACTCTTACTCCCAAGGAAGCACTTCAAAGGAAAATCATTTGGCATGCCCTTGAAGAATGTGAAACGTAAATATTTGTTTAATTTTTGTTTTTACATATAAGTCGGGCCATCTGCTCTTGACATCTAAAATCCCCTCTTATCTTGGGTACCCATTTTCCTTTCTTCCCTCCCCCTCCCCACCCCCAAATTCAAATGTCACATCTCATGAAACCAAAAACCTGGTGTCTTTCTGAAGCTCAGCTTAAATTTGATATGATAGAATATTAGAGTTATGTTTATTTTTCAAATTGCAATTATAGTCTTGGCAGCCTAAACCAGGATGGAAAGAAAAAAAACAACGTCTTCCTTTCCCTTGTTTTGTCCTGGCTCCTTCCTTCCTTTGCCAACAATCACAGTTCTCTCTTCAAAGGGGGACCATGTGGCGAGGCAGAGCGCCTGACTTTTCAGTTTGCATTTTGTGCTGTGTAGCCTGAATCCCGTTCAGCTATTTGACTCCAGGCCTTTTGTCCTAAGGCAACTAAAATGTCTCTGTGAAATGTCCCCAAATGGCTTCCCCTCACTGCATTGCTACTGGCTTTGCCAAAGAAAAAACATTGACTGTACTTACAATCGTAGATGGCATCAGGTAGAACTAAGGGTTGTCACCATTAGGTGGCCTGTCTCTCACTACACTGGAGTGCAGAGAACACTGTACTTTTTATGTTCTTTCTCAGATTAGCGTGATCTTTCCTGGTCTCCCACTTCACCAGATCTTCCGTTGTGGTTCTGAGGACAGACTTTGGGACCCTTTTCCACTTGGATCTGCACCAGCTGACATAAATCTGAATGGGCTGAAGGGAACATGACGAGCCCAGGCCAAAGGCACATGATATCAGCCACTGATATGATATCCAAGCCCAGCCTGCCCTTGACATGGCCCCAGCCAGTCATAAGAACATAAAAAGAGCCCTGCTGGATCAGGCCAAAGGCCCATCTAGTCCAGCTTCCTGTATGTCACAGCGGCCCACCAGGTGCCCCAGGGAGGCATGAGACAACAAGATGCTTGCATCCTGTTGCCACTCCCTTGCACCCGGTACCAGTAGCCCACCACCTTTGTAAGGAGGTTGCACAATCCATCATTGCCTATAGCCCACAATGGACCTTTCTTCCAGAAATCTGTCCAATCCCCTCTTAAAGGCATCCAGACCAGATGCCATCACCACCTCCTGTGGCAAAGAGTTCCACAGATTAACTACCCGCTGGGTAAAGAAGTACTTCTTCTTTACAGTCCTGATCTCCTCCCTCATAATGCCCCCTTTTCTAACTTACCTCCTCTGGTGAGAGCTCCCAAAGTCATTGGCACATACCAGCAGCTGCCAGCCAACTGTGTTTATGGTCCTGGCCCTCACACCGTTGCAGTGCTGCCACATCAGTGCCCAGGCCTTGCTCTGATGGAGCATGAATTCCATCAGTACAAGCCCAGTCTGATAGGATATTCTGACTCAGTGGGAAGTTCAGATGAGCCAAAACTGGAGGGGAGGAGACGGAACTCAGTAGTAGTCACCAGTTTGCCTCTGTGTCCACCAACGTGACCTCTCTGCTTTTCCTATCTCCTTATCCTCCAGAATGAGCCTGGCAGACCTCAAACTACGGATAGCCAAGAAAGGTGCTTGAAGAATGCTTACAGTCACACCATACACAAAATTCCACTCAGCAGAGCTAGAGAAATGCCATCCTGTGCTAAATCTTGTGGCCTCAGCTAATTGTGAGATAATATAAAGAGGCCTGGAAAGCAACATAATTCCTATACTGACCTTTGTTGATGTGTAAAACAGCGGTAATATGGCTAACCTATGTATAAAACATTTGGAATACCTCCGATGGAAATTTCCTGAACTAAGCATCATTAACATTTGCCACAGATGTCTTGTTCCTTCATGTTGTTCTTTGGGGAATTGGGTTACATTGTCTAAAATAGGTGATTTACTGATCCTTGACAATTGTTCCCTCAGGTCTCACTTTTCAGAGGAGGAAACTTCAGAGAACTGTACCACAACATCCTCATGAGAACATAAGTATTTGGGTCATATTCCCGGCAACATTCCCTTTACATCTGATCTCAGCATATGTCTGATGTTTATAATTTTGCAAGAAAAATTGTAATGGGATATTTGAAAGGAAATTAGTTTTTGAAAACTACATTGTTTACATAGTTGATTATGGCATGATAATTAGAGCTGAGCTGACAGGAAGGCATTTTTCACAGACACAAAATCACAACTCACCTACAGCGATTGCAGGGAAGGGCTGTGAACAGCACAAAGGATTTACACATTCAGAGTGAGGGCAGGTAGACTTGCCTTCACTCTGCATTGCCTTCATGATATCGTCACATAGACTGTCTCTATGTGGCAATCTAGCAATCTGATTGGCTATGTGATATCATTATATTTTCAGAATCACGATGTATGCCCCAATTGATTGGGATCACAGTGAATCCCAACAAAAAGTCTGGCCGTAGTATGAAGTGACTGTTAAAAAGGCCAATTCCATTCTTGGGTTCATTAACAAGGGGATTGAGAAGGGCAGCCCAATCCTAACTAAATTCCTGTGTGGTTATGTGGTGGCACTGGCGTGGGTTACACTACATCCCATGGATGGAGGTCACTTCAGGCTAAGGGGACACTTGTCTCCTTGACCCAGGGTAAGCCCCAGCAGCCTGGCAACCAGCTATTTTGCAAATCTGAATTGATCCATGCAGGTGGATCAGGCCTGGGAAGGGGGATAGGATACAGTGCACACCACTGCTGCAATCTTGTCCCACTCCAGGGCCCAGTCTACCCACCCCATCGCCATCCTCCACACCATATTCCACCCCTTTCTACCACCACAATCCCACCCTTTTTGGAGTTACCTGGTTCAGTGGGCATCCTTCTTTTGGCTGGCACATGACGTTTGGACAGATTTGTGGAGAAAAAGTCACATCACAGGTTACAAGCCATGATGAATAAAAAAGCCTCTGGGTTTTAGAGGTAGCCTATCTCTGAATGCCAGATGCAAGGGAGTGACAACAGGATACAGGTATCTTGTTGTCTTGAGTGCTCCTTGGTGAGCCATAGTGAGATATAGGAAGCTGGGCTGAACGGGCCCTTGGCTGATTGCAGCAGGAGAATCTTCATAGGTCCTTATGCCCCTTGCTTGTTAATGGGGCCCACTGATTTTCAGTTGCTCAGGCAGGGGTGGATCTGCTTCAAATGGCGCCCATGGCGCCCAATGAAACGGCGCCCCAGGGACACGCACGTCATGACGTCACAACATCATGACATCATGACGTCGCGCCCCCGCCCCCTCTAAGGAGCGGGTTCTGTTCGTTCCCGCCGGCCCTTTAAGGCCAACGGGAGCGAACAGAATGCGACTGGGGCGCCGCATTCTGTTCGCTCCCAGTGGCCTTAAAGAGCCAGTGGGAGCAAACAGAACATGTTCTGTTCGCTCCTGCCAGACCTTTAAGGCCAACGGGAGCGAACAGAACATGGCCGGGGCGCCGCGTTTTGTTTGCTCCCACCGGCCTTAAAGGGCCGGCGGGAGCGAACAGAACACGGCACTGCCCGGCGCCCCCTCCTGCTTCTCAAGGCGGGGGGCAGGGCGCTGGGTGGCGCCACGTTCTGTTCGCTCCTGCCGGCCCTTTAAGGCCAACGGGAGCGAACAGAACGCGGCACCGCCCAGCGCCCTGCCCCCCTGCCTTGAGAAGCGGGAGGGGGCACCGGGCGCCGCCGCATTCTGTTCGCTCCCGTTGGCCTTAAAGAGCCAGCCGGAGC
>JAJKFI010000065.1:1406000-1426000 GCA_029204185.1 Lerista edwardsae
AATAATAATAATAATAATAATAATAATAATAATAATAATAATAATAAAATTTAAAAGTAAATTGGATTTTCCACAGAAACATTTTTTGCAGAGCAGGGAACTATTCTGCTCAGCCAGGAGACACTGCCAGCAGGAATGAATCTACCAAGCTGTGAATGAACAACCATTTTTCATCCGCAGCCTCCCCCACAAGGCAAGACTTTCCTTTGAAACTAGTGTGTCATTAGAGCCCTGAGTGGCTGAAGCTAGATTGAGATGCTTTTGAAGTTCACACCAGCAAAGGACAATTACATGGCATTTAAACAGTGAGGAGGCTGTCCGAGGCTAGCGACGGGAGGGCTGTCTTCTGTGGCCATAATTGCCTGATGTCAGGTTTCTTTGGAAGCTACTGATATCTGAGCAAGTCCCCATTGATTATTGTACGCATTACCCAACATAACGTTGGAGTGAATAACAAGTGGCATCCATGTTTCAAAAGCAATGTGTACATTGAACTTTGCTTGGAAGCAAGTTCCAATGTTTTCTGTTATAGCACATGTATTTCTGAGGTGATCTAACATGATGGCTTTATTACCTCAGTTTCTTGCCTGCAAAAGTCTCCTCCCTGCCTGAAAATCTGCACATCAGATAAACTCCTTCAAATTGAACTTTTTCTCTGATGTGATAATTTTTTTGTAGATTTTCACCGGTCCAGGCAAATGCCTCAGTATGAAAATGAGGTGGTCAAGGCAATGTGGGTGGGTATCTCCTAACCAATAAATACATGAACTGACCCAATTCAGGGCCCAATCCTGGGCCCAATCCTAAGCTAGAACTGCACCAGCAGCCCAAGTGCTGCCCCGCCAGTGGCTGTTTCCAGCAACGGGGAGCACGTAGTGCTAGGCCTCAGCACTGGAAGTACGCCCAGGAGGAGTACCTGGGGATAAGTATCTCCACCGGGCAGCTGGATGGTTTGGGGGGGAGCAGGGGGAGGACAGTGTGAAAGCAGGGAGGGGGTAGAACAGGGCAGGGGAGGGCAGGCCAGAGTGGATTGGCCTATGAGGAGAGTGGGGATGGCAGCAGAGTCTGCTGCCAAATCCTATATTCCCTGTGGAGCCGCAGAGCCTGACACGGGCCTCCTTGGTTCTGTGCCCACTAAATAGTGGGTAAAGATCCAAGGAGACCCATTGGAGGCAGTGTTGTTCTGCATGGGTATGTTCCTTTACCCCTAGGGGACACCAGCCGCTGCTCTGTCCCTATGGGATAAGTGGCGGCCATTTTGATCAAACATTGTTGATCATGTGGGGGAAACCTAAGTACTGATAATAGTGCATGTCTAGGCTCTCCATACTGGGCTGAGTGTGTGGAGTTTGGAAGCAGGGCCAGTTAGTGTGATCTTGTTCCCCATCCATGCATCTATTTCTACAAACACAAGTGAACTGGACTTTTAAAAAACAATCTGCAAATCCAAACAGTTTTCTAATTTTTCTTAGTGTCCTTTGGAACTCATCAATCAATCAATCAATCAATCAATCAATCAACAGGTACTTATATACCGCTTTTCAACACGAAGTTCACAAAGCGGTTTACAGGCAAATAGTAATAATAAAGTTAAATGGCCCCCTGTCCCAAAAGGGCTCACAATCTAAAAAAAGGCAGACCGCCAGCAACAGCCACTAGAAAGACTGCGCAGGGGTGAAGAGGGACAGTTACTCTCCCCCTGCTAAATATAAGAGGAACACCACTGGAAAAAGTGTCTCTTGTCCAGTTAGCAGGGGTAAACTCATTTATCATGGCTGGTTTTTCATCGATGTTGTCTTGATCTCTGTATATCACAATCTTCCACAAGCCCAGTGGCATAGCTAATTAATGTGTAGCCCTGTGCAAAAGGGCAAAATGATGCCCTGGAAGTGATGTCACAACAGGAAGTGATGTCACTTCCAGAAGTGACAGCACCTGGGATTTTAAAAATGTGAAAATGGTAGGGAACCAAACCCTCCTCCTCCCCGCATCTGTATGCCCCCTCCTTCTGCCCCAAGCCTGCAATCGTGCACAGTCATTCATTTATATTTTCCACATTTAATACTACCCTTCTTCCAAGGAGTTCAGGGTGGTGTGCACAGTTCCTCCCTTTCTTTTGTCAACTTCAAACGTTTTCTACGAAATTTTTACATGACACTTGTATTTTCATTTTCAGGGTTGTTGTTTTTTGCCATAACCTTTGCCAGAATGAAAATATTACACTCCTGTTTGTTTCACTGCATTCTGCATGAAATTCTGCATCCAATGGTATATAACATGACAGAATTATTCCTTAAAAAAATGATTTTAACAAACCACTTTTTACACTTTTTTTTTTGCATTTTACATACATGTGTTATACTTTCATTTCTGTGTTTTTTGTTACAGAAAACTATCTGTAATGTTAGAGTAAAGACACTACACTCTGGTTTGTTTCAATGCATTCTGGATTAAATTACCTTTGCAATGGTGTACAACACGATGGTATTACCAAGGTATTCACCATTTTGGCCACTAGTGCCAAGCTCAGCTTGTTGTCATCCCCCTGAAGCTTGTTGCTTGACACAATTGCACCCGCTGCACTTCTTTAGCTATGCCCCTGCATAAGCTTCCTGACGGAGAACATTTCCGGACTTGGATCTACAGCATTTCGAGTATTATAAGTACTCTTGTACAGTGTGGTCATTTGCTACGAAGACAACACTGATTTTATGATATTATACTACAGTGTTGTGTATGGCTGCTCTGGTTCCCTCTGCTCCAACAATAGATGTGATTGTCCATTGTCCTTACCCAGATCAGTAATTCTCCCAGCCACATTATCAACCAGAGTCATTTGCCATCCATTACTCTTTTTTATGGTGGTATTGAATGTGCTATAGTATCAAGCACAAGCATCGGTCATTCATCCAAACCAGGGGTATTTTATTCCGCAGCAAGGATCCCTCCAGCACTGCAAACAGTTTCATGGGGATACGTGTAAAATATTTGCCTTTCTCCTTCCTCTTCCCCCAAGGGAGGTGCTTAAGATGACTCACAACATATTAAAAAACATAATAAAATACCGTAACATACAATCAATAATGAACAAAGCAAAGCAAACAAATAAAAAGCACATTAAACGGTATACTGCACCAGAATAACAAAATACATCAAAGTAGTGTAACTAAGGAGAGATTCTCAGAGGGGTATTTTAGTGGCCTTCCCTAAACTCCAATTTTATGTTTCCTGATTAGTTCATAAGGCTAGATATGAAAGAATTCTTTCTCTGGGGAGATATTTACTCCCAAGCTGTGGCGTGTGGTTCTGTAAATAACCAATAAGCAAGTTTATCCTCCTATGAGGTCTGCTATGAAATGAACTATTAGCCAAGGCATTCCAATGTCCCTTCAACCACAGGCGCAGAGGGCAACAGACAAGCCACAATGGCCCTCTTCAGACCCCCCCCATGCTAGTGAATGTGCAAAGGAAGACACGCACCCTGCCCCGGTGCACCTGCTAACATGGCTCAGGGTTTGCTGAAAGAACAAGGAAAGGCCTGATGTGCTCCAGATCACCTCTTCTGCCTACCTGGTGCTTACAAAGCCAGTCATGTACCTGGCCCTTGGGCTGCCCTGGGGCCAGGACAAGGAGTGCCAGCACCACCACCCCAGCGACTGCCGCCCCCACTCACCTTAAGCTCCCAGAGTTTTGCATGATGAAAGCTTCAGCATGCTTTTAAACAATACTTCTGGTCTCCCAATGAAAATCCCCCCCAGCATAACGGTAGGAACACCACTGTACAAAGCACCAAACAAAGGGGGTGCACCCACTTGTTTGCTCTCCTACCCAACCCCACATTCACTGGGGTCTGTGTGCATGCCTTTGAGCGGGGGGGGGGAAGGGTAACTGAAGTTCAGGGATGAGTTGCATCAGGTATTGCTGTCTTGGATCGACTTTTCCTAGGAAAAACGTTGGGGTGAACGTTTTTTAACAGAGGCAGATCTAAGGGAGGGCAAAGCTCTAAGTCAGTGGTCAGGGAACAGGGGTAAATTACCCCAAATGGGGTAAAAATGAAATTTCTGGGGGTAATGGACAGATAGGAGTATGCCCCGCCCCCTTTTCCCTCATCCTTCCTTCATGACCAATGTTCTCTCTTCTGACCAATGGGAAGTTCCTCTCACGCTTGATGGATTTCCCTTGCTTCCAATAGGAGATTAGAAGCGGCAAGGTACTTGGCCCCCATAGGCAGCATTCCCCTCTCTTCCCAGGTGGCGAAGAAGGCCATGGTTATTGATCCTGCTGCTAGTAGAGGGAGAAGGAAGCAACAGCAGAGAAAATGGCGGCCATGGCTGCAACTGCGGCGGTGCCGGGTGATGGGGGAGCCGGCGAGGCCAAGCCTATTCTGGGCAGCGAGGCTGGCGCAGACTCGCACCCGGCTGGCACTCAGGCAGCCGTGGAGTTGGTGGTGCTCAACGCCAGGGAAGAGCTTGAACCAGCTCCAGGTGGGGAGGCCGAGGAGCTGCCGCTGTCACCGCCACCCAGGAGCCCGGCAAGGACGCGAGATGTGCAGGCATGGGGGAGGCTCTGGTGAGCGGCTGAGGTGTGTGTGTGCATGTGCCCGCAGGCACGCACGTGTGTGTGTGTGTGTGTGTGTGTTGAGAGGACTTCTGCCTCTTTGCTTGTGAGCAGCTAGTATAGGGCTCTCCCTGGGTTTGCCTTGCTGTCCCAAGGAGTGGGGCGGGCAGGTGAGTGAGCGGGGGGAGGGCTGGGGTACCTGCACCTGCGCAGGGAGTCAGGGACACAAAGAGAGGCGGGAGGCAATGAGGCAAGGCGAACAGCAGAAAACAAAAACAAGATCAGAACTGCTGTTTCTGGCCTCTGTGTGTGTGTGTGTGTGTGTGTGTGTGTGTGTGAGTGAGTGAGAGAGAGAGAGAGAGAGAGAGAGAGAGAGAGCGCCAGCCAGCCAGCCCCAATCTGAATTCGTTATAGAGAGAAATCTTAAGTCCAAGCACCTAAACCTGTTGTCAAAAAGGTAAGCTAGTTGTAACCCAGAAGGGTTGAATTCTATTCTCTCAAGGTCTGCAGGTGTACCCAAACTCTTTACAACTTCATATTTACATAGCATTAATTAAGTGCATTAATTAATCAAATAAAAAGCAATGGGTTCCAGTATGTAATTTTTTTCCTTTTTTTTCTGGCGGGGCGGGGGTGTGTGTGTAATGTCAAGGGGGTAACGTTGGCATATCTAAATATATTTTGGGGTAAAAGGTAAAAAAGTTCCCTGACCCCTGCTCTAAGTTTTGCAAGAAGCCTTACCTTGCAGTGGAAATCACTCCTCTCCTGCACCGTTTTAGCCAATCCTCACAGGGAACAGCAACATCTTGGCGTTGCTTACTGGCTACAGCAGCCAGGGAGAGGAGGGATTTACATGACAGGGTAAGGCTTCTTGCAACACTTAGAGCTTTGCCCTCCCTGTAGATCCGCCTCTGTTTTTTAAATATTTCATTATTGGATTTGTATACCACTTTTCATATACACTCAAGGTGGTTTACACAGGCAGGCTGATCCTAAAACTCATTTTGTCAAATGGGGTTTTTTACAAGTGTTTTTCTATGAGAGGAGCCCATAGAACCCTCCATTTCTCCAGATGTCTCCCTTCATCCTGCAGTCATCCCCCTGGCTACACAGCTCTAGCTTTCCAAGCTTCCACAGGCAGCCAAGCCTCAGACTGGCTCACACAATGTTATAACCATCCTTGCCAGCTGACTCCTGCACAGTCCTCACTCCTTCACATTCCTTTGCAAAGCCCCATCAGCGAGTTCCAGTCGCCCTTCCAAGGAGAAACTGACACTGGCTGATACTGCTTAGCTTCTTTGGGGAATGCAGCAGCTGAAACTTTCACCCACACCTCTTACCCTTTCAGGCATAGCAGCTAAAAAGGGCTTGTCTTTCAGTTCACTGCCTGAAATATAGAGAATAATAATGCTTGAATAATGCTTGAATTAGGGGAAGAAAGCTAGAGGACCCTTATGGAAATCCACAAGTCTCAAATCCACATTGACTCTCTTCCATTTCCCCCTGCTTACACTTGCTGATTTAAAAAAGAGGCATCTTTTAAGTGGTAGTTCTTATCTTTAGTGCAGGAAAAGCAACTGTTCCTATTTATCCTAACATAGCATCTGATTCTAGTTGAAGCTACTGGTATCGCTTTTTTCACTCTTTTCAAAAAAAAAATTATGAGCCCATTTGGGACAGGGAACCATTTGTTTTTTGCGTGTTTGTTTTTTGAGATGTAATTTGCTTTATGAAATTCTGTTGGTTGGAAAGTGTACGAATATTTCTACGGATGCAATCCTAACTAACACTGACAGAGCTCTGCCAGTGGGCCAAGTTCTGCATTCTGCAGTGGAACAGTAGTCACAGAGGCCTCCTTAAGGTAAGGGAATGTTTGTTCCCTCACTTGGGAGCTGCATTACCCCAGTGCTAGAAAATTGGTAAGGATTGCACCCTAATAATAATATTCACCAGCTCCCGCTTAAGCCCAAAGCATTCAACACAGAAGAGGGTAACAACAGAGCTAAGGTAATACTCACTCTGGCCTTCCTGTTTGAATTCTTCTGGGTCATAATAATCCTGAAATATTGAAAAGCTGTATAAATGTAAAGTAGTATTATTGTATGGAGCGTTCTCTTTCCCATAGTCCCAGTGAGGAAAGTCCATGATTGACCCTAGTCATTATCCCAGGCTTCATCTTAGGCTGAAAGGTTGTTGGAAAAGGCAACAGCACTGGTACGAATGGCACATTGGATCAGGGCCTGGTCCACAGTCGGTTAAATTACGAGTTTCAATGTTACACAGCCAAATAATATTTCAGATCTGTAATTCTCAAAAGAAGAGAGCCCATCTCAAAAAGGGTTGCTCGCGTACAAAACCAAAATAGTTGGCATTTGGATGCAATGCTGCTTTCAGGACTCTGGAGGGCAGTGTACTGTCTAGTCATCTGAGATCTCCTCACTTGCCTCTCTGTGGTTCTTGCAGGAAGTATTTCCTTCCTCCTCTTCTTCTCACACTTTCTCCATTTTCCAAAACATAGCAGGAGAAGGATGTTCTCTGCCGGGGCTCCATGCCCACCAGGCCATCCTCTCCAGATTTTCACACCAAGGAAAGCTCTAGAGTTCCCTGTGCCAAAGTAGTAAGGGCCACTGATCACAATCAGAAGATGCATGTATACAACTACATTGCTGTGTGCATTGCTTAGCAATGTCCCGCCTAACAACCAACAACATATATGATGCTACAAACTGTATAATATTGCTAGTCAATTTCTTTCAGTTCATTCAATTGCAGGTTATAGATGCTACAGGTGCTATACCACATTTGGCCACTAGATGGGGCTGAAGGAACACTTAATGACAGAATCCCTTTATAATGGGGATCTAATGTATCCCATCTTTAAGTGAAGTGTGCAAATAAAGTGCTTCATGAAACCTTAACCAAGCCTCCACTCCTATGTATGTTTGATTAATAGCAACTAGCCTGGGTGGAATATTTTTACCATAGGAAGGGGGTGTTTTTCTGACCGCTTCCCTCTGCCTCCCTTTCAACAAAAATGAAGGAAAAAGCTAAATAAAGAAATAGGAAAAACTGTGATAGTGCCTGCTCAGTATTAAGATTCCTGCCTACAGCCACCCGTCAGAACTTATGTCACATGATCTCAGAGGCAGATCTAAGGGAGGGCAAAGCTCTAAGTTTTGCAAGAAGCCTTTACTTACCTTGCAGTGGAAATCACTCCTCTCCTGCACCGTTTTAGCCAATCCTCACAGGGAAAAGCAACATCTTGGCGTTGCTTACTAGCTACAGCAGCCAGGGAGAGGAGGGATTTACATGACAGGGTAAGGCTTCTGGCAACACTTAGAGCTTTGCCCTCCCTGTAGATCCGCCTCTGCATGATCTATGAACAGGAGACATGGAATTAACTGAAGTGCTTCTTTTTACCATTATGAAAAAGCAAAGAGTAAAATCCTTCAGCTTCCCCAGTCCACTTTCTGACTATATTTTTGATTATACTGTAGAAAACAATGACTTCCTGTGGAGACTTTTCCATTTCCAAACAATTTTCCATTTGACATGGGAAACCTCATAATGATCATTTGAGGGTTCTGGCTCCCTGTGACTCCAACTGGAACGGAAGGCATCTATTAACTGAAGATTGCAATGGTGCTTCCATAAGCAGACACTGAAAAGCTGAGCGAGGACAACCTTTCCTCTCTTATACTGATGAAAGAATAAGCAAAGTTATCTAATCTGGGTCATTCAGGTACTGTGATCTATAAGCAAAGTGGCTAAAGTGGCAATCCTATACGTCACTTCCCAAAGTGATGGGTCTTGACCCAAAATTGGGAACAGGAAAAGAATTACGGTCTAAGCCAGAAGTTCCCAAACTCTGCATGGGACGTCGCAGGCTGCCTGCTAGCCTGCAGCAAAACCACAACACAACAGCTTGGCTCGGCAAGCCAACTCCTACACACGGTTTTCCTGCCTGTCCTGAGCTTCCCTCCTTCCCTGAGTCTCTTACTGTGCTTTGCAGCATTGTGTTGAGGTCTCTGAACCGAAAAGTAACCAGCTCACTTCTGGGAGCTGTGTGATGTGTTTGCAGAGCGGGGGGGGGGGGCACCCGGAAGTTGGGAAGTGCTCTAAGCTTTGAATCAGGCAGGGCTTTCCTGGCTCAAATCTTGCCTCTTTCCTAAGGCACTGGGTGGCCTTAGGAAGACACACTCTTTCAGCCTCAGTCGCAATATGGTAATGAAATTGTATAGGGTTATTGTAAGAATTATACCATGATAATTCATCTGTACATCTGGAGTGTACAGCACTCCGAAGTGCTGTACAAGTGTTAAGCATCATCATCATCATTATTGACAATCTGAAATGCACCTGTGCATCTTTGAAATTCATTGAATTTTATACACAAATACAATTCTGTCATTTTCAAAGACTCTCAGGAATTATAAGGTAAAGCCATTATAAAGTAAAGTAGGTTAAATATACCAAATGCTGGAATCAAATGCCACATTCCTGGTGGGTGAATATTCAACATATATTTGAGGACTCAGAAAGATATTGGAATGTAGACATCAATATTTTAAGAAGAGAAGCTTGAAGGGGAATTTTGGAGATTGGTTTGATTTTATGGTTACTGTGAGAGGAGATTCCTTACTGAACTCCTATCGACGATATTTAACCTCTCCTACTATTTCCTGACTGTTGCAATTAAATCAGCACACTGAAGATTTCTACAAAACAGTTTAATGTGCCATACTGTGTGGCTAAGTGCTGCAAGGTCTCTTAATCCAATGAAAATTCCAATCAAGAGTCCCAGACAGAGGATGATTTCTAAGTGCTAAAAAGCATTGACGCGCCAGATATGCAGGATGGCTGTTTATTACATTATGGGCGCAATCCTAAACTGGAGTTAGGCCGGCATAAGCTAAGTCAGCAAAGTTTGGCCAGCACAAGGGCCACCGTAAAGTATGTTTGGACCACTCTCGGAGGCAGAGAGGCCAGCGCACAAGCATGCATCCTCCTCCCAGACTCTGAGAGTGGTCCAAACGCAGTTTACGGTGTCGCTTGTGCTGGCCAAACTTTGCTGGTTTAGCTTATGCCGGCCTAACTCCAGTTTAGGATTGCGCTCTATATTGCTGCATGCATTGTATGTTTCATTGTTTCATCTGATTCGGTCAGCAACATGCCTTTGTTTATACAAACAAGGTTAAATTGGAAATAAGGGTAGACTGGAAATCACCACCCCAATCATTTCTACTTTTGCTCCAGTTATTTTTCAAAGAGATTTCACTGCTATCAGCATTTAACATGACACAGATCCTATGCCTGTACTTAGCGTTCAAATATAGATTATAAAGCTTGGAATGAATGAAATTAAGTGTTTCTTTTGGACAGCAAGCTGACAAGGCAAGGGAAATCCCTTGCTAAAGAATATTACAGTTCTGGGTCATGAACATTTAAGCAGGAGTTACTGCCATCCAGAGGCAGAAAGCCATAAACTGTCATTTCCTATTATTCTTTAGACCTGAGAAAAGTAAACCTAAATGAGTGTATTGGTTGGTTCAGTGTAGTCTACATTAAAGCATCAAATAACTCAGCAATAATACATGTAACCTGAGATTTTTGTGTCTTGTTTTATTTTGTATGTAACGCAGATATTCATAAAAACCAAATGCCAGATGGTGGTGACCAAGATTCCATAGAACATACACCCCCGTGCATGAATCTTCCTGCCATATTTCAGAATATTCCATTTCAGAATACTTGTGGTCAGAAGTGTGCTAAAATCCAATGCACCATAGTGCTGGTTTTTGCCATGCTTATTAAATTGTTACTAAGTTTTTCCAAGCAGGAGAAAAAGCCCATAATGCAAACACCTCCCTTGAAATAACATCAGCTGATTTTGCCGGGGGGGGGGGGGCTTGGATGCCATTAAAAGTCCTAGAATCTCTGAGATCAGTTTTAGAATCTCTGTCTGAATTGTTTGTATTGTTAGGTATACCCAAAAAGTTGCTAATAACCTGAAGCATAGGTGCCATCTGGGGGGGGGGCGCTACGGGTTTTCCAGCCCCCATGGGTTTTTCCCACATTAATGCCAGCCCCCCCCCCCCGGCAGCCAGCACCCATGCCAATCAGTGGCCCGAGCATGGCCAGGGCGTGCGATCGCCGTGGCAATCGTGCTCCCTGGCTTCGGGAGAGGCGGCTGTTGGACTGGCAGACTCCTTCCCAAGGCTGGGGCACACGTTCGCTGCTGCGATTGTGCGTCCCGATCTTGGGAGAGGTGGCTGTCGAGCCGGCAGACCCCTTCCCGAGGCAGGGGCACGTGATGGCCGTGGCCTTGGGAGATGATGGGGGAGTGGCCACATCAATGTCATGTCAACTTGGTTTTTGTTTATGATTTAATGGGGCGGGGGTGCATGGGTAATGACCAGTGATGTCATCCGGGCGCGCCAGGAACCGGAACGCCTGGATGATTGGCAGCCCTCCGCCCCTATGGCGGAGGCCAGCCACACCTTCCTGCACCAGGAATCACTCCATTTTAGAGCGATTTGGACGTGCGGGAGGGTGGGCGGGCCCAGGAGCAGCTCGCCCATCCTCAGGAGAGGCGGCGCGGCCCGGGCCCATCTGCGGAACTAGCAGAACGGCGTACCAGGCAGTTCCACCAGGATGACACCGCTGGTAATGACCATGGCTTGATCTACTGACACTATACGCCCTATATCAATTACCCAGCACATCTTTAAAGTGATTGCAATTTATAATTATAATGTACATTTTGAATAAAAACACCACACCACTTTTCGAACTTCTACCTTTGGAAAACATGGAAATCCGAGAAAAAATAAAAATGCTTTCTCACCCCTCCTCTTATAAGCATGCCCACAGAAGGCAGCAGTGTTGGAGCCTACTATGCTATATTAGGATAGATCAACAAAGTTGGCATAAATGGACTGGGTATTTATTATTTGTTTGTTTCATTTTACAGATTGAATTCTTTGCATCTCTGAACTGTGTGTGTGTGTTTATTCCGAGTGTGAAAAGAAATCTGCTGCAAACATTGCAAGTGTAACTCTTTAAAATATTGTCTGCTCCAGGGTTTATCCCTTTGCACTTTCAAAGATCAGTTAGGTGTCTCTTTTAGAAACAAATTCCAAAGAACTGTTTCCAATGAAAATTTCCTGGGCTTTGCTTTCATAGGATTTATTAAAGCAGGTTTAAGAGTGCCCTCTGCTGGATTAATAGTATTTTCTATTAGTATTTCCTACTACATTAAGTAGGGATGTTTATTTTCATTAAGAACACGTACAAACATAGAACATTTACTTTTTGGAGTTAAAATATCTGAGGAAAAACACAAAACACCACATTTTGGTGTTTAATATATTTTCCAGAAACTTTTAACTTTTCCAATTCGAAAAAATTCTGTGGCTGCATCTGCTAATGCTGTATCACCTATATCACCTACCCAGAACACTTGGAAAGCATTTAAACTTAATAAAAATGAGAACTTGGAATGAAAACACATAACACGGCTTTCTGCTTTCCAAATCATGAAACTTGTGAAAAATAGAACACCATTTTCAAACACCCCTAACATTAAGGCAATCAGTATCGGCTTGTGTCTAGGATGTACAACACTTTTTCCAACTATTCCTGCGCTGGCGTAGCTAATGAAAGTGTAGCCTGGTGCAGAGGGCAAAATGATGCCCCGGAAGTTACGTCACACAAGGAAGTGACATCACAGTTGTGTTTTCTTTTTCTTTCCTTTTTTTGCTATACCTTTTGATAGAAAGAAGATATTACACTCCAGTTTGTTTCATTGCATTCTGCATTGAATTCCACATCAAATGGTACATAACATGATGGTATTATTCCTACATATCAAGATTGTCACAATTTTGGCTATTAGTGTCAAGCTGAGCTTGTTGCCCCCCTAAAGCTTGTTGCCCAGTGCAAATGCACCCCCTGCACTTCTTTAGCTACACCCCTGCCTCTCTGTCTTCATTTGTTTATAGTTTGCTGCCATTCATGATACTTTTATAACAGATAAGTTCTGTAATTTTCAAAACTAAAGGATTTTTCAAACATTTATTTCCTGTGCATGTTAAAGTCAAGTACTACCCTGTGCAAAGCACCGAGTCATTACTGGCAAAGGGCATTACCACCAGTGGTGCATGTGTACCGCTAGCTAATAGTGTCACGAACATGCCGTAAAGCACGTTTGCGACACCATGGGAGGAGGGAGTGCTGGTACTGGGCTGGTGCTAGTGAGTGTCCAGCTCAGCGCTGAAAGGACGGGCTGCCAGTGCTCCCAGCGCTGGGAGAATCAGGCCCACCTGGCGGATGGAACCTGGCAGTGGCTTCCACCACCAGATCCACCACCTTGCCTTGGACCAGGCAGCCTGACAAGGGGCTACTTGATTCTCCACTGGCAAAATAGCTGGCAGAGACTCGAGGAGTCCTATTGCAGGGGCTGGGGCTTTCCCATGGGAAGGGAATGACTGCCCCCCCCCAAGGAGACCCCAGTGGCTGCCACAGATCCCCCAAGATGCAGCAGTAGCTATTGGCAGCTCAGGCAGCTCAGGATTGGGTTGTCAAGAGGATGACATCACTTTGGAATGTTTACTAGGCAGACTCAGTTGTAAGGGGTGGTTTGCCACTGTCTTCCCCAGTCATCTTTACCCCCCGGAATCTGAATGCTCATTTTACTGACCTTGGAAGGCTGAGTCAGCCATCAGCCGGCTACCTGAGAACCCGACATCTGCCAGGATCAAACTCAGGTCATGGGGAGAGTTTTTAATACTGCAGCCTCTGTGCAACACAAGGCTCCAATCAGTGCAGGTCGGAGCCTAGCAAAAGCCCAACAGATAGAACCATTCTGCATTACATCCCCCAAATGATGAGTTTGGGTAAATGATGATCCTGGGTTATTTCTCAATTGTGTATCTTTCCCCATTCTGTGGTCTTGCTCAGTGTTTGGAAGCATGTTGCTATATTTGGTGCCTTATTGAAAGCTGTAGATATGTGATATTCTCTCCCAAAAGCAAACACATCACAGATATCAGTTAAATCTTTAACCACGTCCTGCAACCTCTGTGATCATGATGTCGATTCTTTTGTAAACGTTTGTGTTGGTTTGCAATTCAAATAGGTCATGGAATGCTTCTGCCATTGAAACGGCTGCACTCAATATAAGAAAAACTTACTCTAAACTTTGATTTTTGTGATGGTTGTCCTGTATATTAAATTAAATAACTTCCCAAAATTGAAGGTGTTTTGAAAGATGTGTGTGTGTTCATCCCATTTGTACCACTGGTGAGCAAATTTTGCCAGTTTTCATCAACTTCATCAAATTTTGTCAACTGTTACCATTCTCCGGAAGCAGCGGGGTCCTATGTGGGGCATTCCTGAGGGGCCTCCCACTCACCCAGAAGAGCACTTGTGGTGCCATGCCCAAAGTATGGCACCTGGAAATAGTTGGTAGTGACATGATGACAATACCACCAACTTCCTCCAGGGGGCTCGTTTGGGCTGTTTGGAGGCAGGAGCAGATTGGAGGGTCCAAGGTAAAGCTGCTTTGCTAGCCCCACTGATTTACAGCCCGTAGAGATCCTGGCTGCAGCAGCAGGCGATATGCTCACTGTGATAATGTGCATTGATGTGCATTGGTCACATTGGCTTAAGGCCACCCCTGGTTCTCATATTTACCTTCATAAAGGTATGGCGTTTATTTTTGCTAAAAATGCATAAAACCACAAAACACCGCCTTATTGGTGTTTAAGCTGTTTTCCAAAGATTACTTTTCCATTTAGAAATCATACTGTGGCTGCATCTGCTAACACTGCATCACCTACCTAGTACACTTTAAAAGCATTTAAAATGACTAAAAATGAGAAATTGGAATGAGAACTTAGAATAAAAACACATAACACTGCTTTCTGCCTTTCAAATCACAAAATCTGCAAAAAATGTATTTTCAAATACCTCTATCTAAAGATAAGGTAAAAAGGTAAAGGTTTCCCCACGACCGATTGGTCTAATCGTGACCGACTGTAGGGGGCGGTGCTCATCTCCGTTTCTAAGCCTGTAGAGCTGGCATTTGTCCTGAGGACAAGCTTCAATGGTCATGTGGCCAGCATGACTATACGCCGCACGGAACGCCGTTACCTTCCCACCGAAGTGGTCCCTATTTATCTACTTGCATTTTTAGGTGCTTTCAACTGCTAGGTTGGCAGGAGCTGGGACAAGCAATGGGAGCTCACTTGGTTGCATGGTCTTGAACTCCAAACCTTCCGGTCAGAGAGCCCAGCAGCAGCGGATTAACCTGCTGCGCCACCACGTCCCCTAAAGCTAAAGGTAACACTCGGACAATTAAAAATATGTGTTTCCCATAAGAAGCGACAGTGAAACCACATTCAAATCACTTCCAAGCCCTTTTCACTTTCACCAACACTTTCAAGCGTTGCCTGTCTCTAGCCTTTACACAATCCAACCTGATATTCCAATGTGTGGCATTCCTGATCTGCTCCCAGTGAAACCTTAGGGCGAAAAGAAATACGTTCTGATTGAGTTATCAAAAAAATGAGAATAGCTCAGCATGAGACCAGAGCACACACATCCCGAGCTTGACTCCTTTGACTTTAAACTGTGCTGAGAAAAGTGAGCTCGGGCAGAGAGGTTACACTCCACTGAACTCAAGATACCCAAGTTGCATCATGGCTCAAAGCAAGGAACGGCCCATTAGTGGGACAGGATGCTCAGTAATGAAGAAATATCTAGAGCAGCCTTCACATTCCAGGCAATGTGGGAACCAATGGCAGGCCTGCCCAGCACTGGAAATTGATTGACTAAGGTAACAGGGAGGTCAAAGGCAATGAGCCTTTGACTCCGGTAAGTTATGTGCCTGCTGACCTACTGCAGGAATAGCCATTGATCTCCTCTTGTAACTTCGGTACCTGCAGAACAGGGCTGTTAAATATGGGCCTCCTTGCCTTAAACAAAACCTCAAAAGGATAAGGAAGACAATTGGACTTCATTTGAATACCCAAATCTGCATTTCAGCACTAGAATGGGCCGTTTGTTATTTGTGTGACGGAGACTGGGCTGCTTTAAATAAAATGTGGCTTATCATTTATATTTTCAAGGCCCCTGAGCTGAAGCATATGGCCTGGTTTGCCAGTACTTTGCCCCAACCTGCCCAAAGAATCTATTCCAGAACATAGTCCCCATTGCTGAATAGGGTGTCCCCGTTCATACCCGGCTTCAGGAAGGTAGACTACAGAGCCCTGCTGCTGCTCCAGTTGACCTGAGGGGATGGGTCCAGCTCTTGGAAGGTTTGAATGAAACCTTCCATTTTAATCATGTAAATGGACCAGCTTCATACTGACTCAGGCCACTGGTCTAGCTAGCTCACTGTTCTCACCCGCAGTGATTCCCCAAGGCTTCAGGCAGAGTTCATGCCCAGCTCTGCTACCAAAGATCCTTCGACCAGAGATGCCAGAGATTTTACTGGAGACCCTCAAAGAACATAAGCGTAGCCCCGCTCAGTGGCATTCCTATAAGGGGGGCAAAATGCTAGGTTTTGCAGGAGCCTGACCTCCTGTGTAAAGCAGCTCCTCTCCTTCACTTTCAGAGCCATTCACAGCTTAGAGAGCTGGCTTAGAGGCTTTGCTCTCTGAGCTGCAAAGGGCTGTGAGGTGAGGGGTGGGGCTGCAATACACAGGAGCTCAGGCTCCTGCAAAACTTAGTGGTTTCCCCCCTACCATAGGAATACCACTGGCTCCACTGGATCAGTCATCCTATAGCTCACAGTGGACCACCAGATGCCTCAAGGAGCACACAAGACAACAAGATGCCTCCATTCTGTTGCCAATCCCTTGCATCTGGCATTCTGAGGTAGCCTATTTCTAAAACCAGGATGTTGCACATACCCATCACGACTTGTAACCTGTGATGGGCATTTCTTCCATAAATCTGTCCCATGCCCTTTTAAAGGCATCTAGGCCAGCCACCATCACCATATCCTGTGTCAAGGAGTTCCACTGATTAATTACACATCGGGTAAAGAGATATTTTCTTTGGTCCACGCTAACTTTCCCGACACTCCATTTTAGTGGAGGGCCCCTGGTTCTGGTGTTGTGTGAGAGGGAAACGGACATTTCTCTGTGCACTCTAATAATCCCCTGCACAATTGTGTACATCTCTCTCATACCTGTAGGGCACATGCTCTGTGACTAAGCAATCGGGTCCTTCCAAATTGCCAGCACTTGAAAACCTTAGCAATTTGATTCCACCTTGCCACCCACTTCAAAAAATGTACTGAGGTTGTCTGTCTGCCAGGCCAAGCTGCGGAGTTTCCTAATCCTTGTTTCTCTGCTACAACATTGTATTGCCTCTGTCTTGTTCTTTTTGGAGAGGCACAGAGAGCCATTCATCTGAGGTGTAAGAGAGAACTCCTCCAGCTGCAGCATCTGGAAAAGAGCTGGAGAGTGAGCATCAGGAAGCCCTTCATTTCATGAGGCCAAGGGAGGATTTGGCTCTGTGTGTTATTGCGCCACCAAACCCAAACTAAACTTTGCTAGTAGACTCCATAAAAAGCAGAAGGGTGGCAGTGTTTACCATTAGATGGGATTTTTCCAGCATGTCAGCTCGACCGAAAGCAGACAAACTGTGCAGGCTTCTGAAAAGAGGGGTGTTTTCTTTCACTCGCCAAACACCCGCAGAGGGAACTCTCCAAGTGGATGAAATCACTGCTGTGAAGCTCGCTTGTATATTTTAAGACAATCAGAAGCCAAGACAACGCTTTGAAGGCAAGGGATGGTCGGCAAAGGGGGCTTCCTCCGATGCCCTGACCTGGCTTCCTCCGTGGAGCCGTGCCAGGACAAACTGTCTGTGCTCGGCGCTGCCAAAGGACATTGTCATTCATTGCAGGCCTTCTCCATCTGGCACCCGCCACTGTACAAACAAACAGAGGGATTGACGGCGAGCTCAGGAAGGATCGGCGAAAGGCAAGGCTCCACTGAAGCCCGGCTTTGGACGGCCCTGGCAGTCCATGTGCGCAAGGCGGAAACACTTTGCAGGTTCTTAAGCAACCAGGCCATCCATTCTGTGTGTGCGTGTGCGTGTGCGTGCGTGTGCGTGTGCGTGTGCGTGTGTGGTGCTTGAGAGAAAAGAGGACTCCAGCTTGGCCTCTCTTATTCCCTTGGCTCCCGACCTGCTTTACCCCCGGGTCCACCCCCCTGCTCTCTGTTTCTCCCTGTGATCACTGCAGTCCTTCTTGGACGGTTGCCTTCACCACCACCGCCTCCTCCCTCCCAGCAGCTGCCCACATGACGCATCTCGGGAAAGGCCCCTTCTGAAGCGTAACTGACAAGAGCAATTTGGGAGGTTTCTCGGCTGTTTCCATCCACACACATGCATATAAATAACTGCTAATGTTTGACGCAAAAAGGAATCACTTTGGTCATACATCACACACTCAGGGCTGGATCAAGACTTCCTGATGCTTGATGCAGTCCCCCTTACTTGGTGATGTATGTGTGTTTCTGGTCATCTGACCCTCAAGCCCGCCCCTCCACACTTCTGCTGTGTCCTCCTCTTCCTTTTCCTATCCAGGGGATGGGAGAAGAGCAGTGGTGTCATCTACAAACAAGGAACGGGAACGCTGGGTGGGACTTGGGCGGGACTTCCGCATGATTGGCAGCCCGCCTGTTTTGTTCTGCGACTGCCCTGGCCTTGGGGGGGGGGCTGCCCCCGGTTTGCGCGCCCCACCACTGCTCACCCAGGCTCCGGCGTGCCCCCCACCCGTCTTCCCCGGCGAGCAGGCACCCCCCCCCGGCCAGAGCAGCTGCGGAACGGGACAGGCGGGCAGCCAATCACGCGGAAGTCCCGCCAAAGTCCCGCCCAGCGTTCCTGTTCCTTGTTTGTAGATGACACCACTGGAGAAGAGGATCAGTAGAGCCCAGTGGATGGACAGAAGTCGGTCGCCTCTGCCTATCTGCTGCATCCGTTGGCTTCATGGATGGGCTGGCCTTGCAGACACCTGTCCCACTTCTACTCCATGGGCCTTGGCTTGTCACCTGGGCTCAACTGATTGGCTGCTTGGCTCTATCGCCACAGCCCTGGCTTAAACTCCCTCTCAGGCTGTGTGCCAGAAACCTTCCAGCAGCAGATCCACATCACTTCTGCCCAGCAGCACTTGCATGTGTACATATGAAGCTGCCTTTGACTAAAGAAGACCATTAGGCCACCTGGGTTACTATTACCAAGACTGACAGGCAACAGATCCCAGGCAGCCATACTTAACTCTAGTCATACTGAAGGCTGCCAGAAATCCAACGTGGTACCTTCTGCATGCCAAACAGGTGTTCGGAACAATTGTGCTACTGCTACTGTCATAAACATTTTCGGGCAAAAGGCCAGAAAATACCCAGTGAGGTGTATATGTGTCTGCCATCATTGCTCTGAACCCCTGCAAGCATCAGACCATTTCACACACCACACAGGAACAGGCTGGAGTTTGAGAATGATGTTTACAGTACACTCCACAGGGAACTGCAGCAAGTTCCATCCCTTGAATGAGTGTGCTTCTATAGTGTGCATACAGTGGGCCTGCAGTATCCATGGGACTCAACCAACTATGGAGCAAAATTTACTCCCGAAATTTTTTTTTTCTCATACAAAATTCCACACATCCAGCTGTGGCAGAATCAGGTTTGGAATCAGATCTCCTGAAGCACCAGCATCTTGTTCACCTTGAACCTGCCCTGTCCAGCACTTTTATGCAGTGTGTGTCAATTTCACCCAATTTATGTAACGATGCAATTTTTGCAGTTTTATGCCATTTTACAAGTGGATTTGAGCATGCATGTTTGTTTTTTAATATCTGTGGAGAGACCTATAACCAGTGGTGTCATTCAAAAGATTTAGGAACAGGAACTCACTTTTGATTGGCACTTGTCGGGAACCCGGAACCAGCCACGGAGCCCATTAGGATCCGGAACGCCCGTTCTGGTCCGTTCCCCCTGAATGACATCACTGCCTATAACCAAACCACAGAGGTTTGGTGTACCTGTACTTGCAAAGACCTATTTGTGGCATTCACACGTAGGACTCCATCCTAACCAATGTTCCAGCACTGGGGTACAGGCACTGCAGCCCCAAGGTGTAGGAACAATCATTCCCATACCTTGAGGAGGCCTTTGTGACTACTACTTTACTACAGGATGCAGTACATGCCCCATTGGCACAGCTATGTCAGTACTGGAAATTTGGTTTGGATTGTGCCCTTGATACTTTTAGGTGAACACTTAAAACATCTAAGGACTCCTTCCCCCTGCCAAAAAAACAATACGTTATGCTGGGTTGCCAGCCCTCCACAATTGGCCTGGAGTCTCTAGGAATCTGCATCAATCTCCAGGTGACTACTGGAAGCAATCCTGGAGATTTTCACAGGG
>JAJKFI010000065.1:1446022-1465911 GCA_029204185.1 Lerista edwardsae
TCATCATCATCATCATCATCATCATCATCATCATCATCATCATCATCACTCAAATGTATAAAAGGGAGAATGATTCAAGTTTTTTTAAACCTTTTTCCCTCCATTTTGTTTTTCATTATGTTCTCCCAGGTGTGCAAACTGAGAGTCTAGGGTTGTTTTTTGTTTGTTGCTTTTTGCTTGTATCATTATTTTTGTGGGGATGGATGTGCCTAATCTGTTGCTGACATTCCAAAATCTTTAGTTTCTGTCAAAAGTGGAACCCAAGGGATTTAAGAACATGGACGTAATATTGAAACAAAAACTGAGGGAACTTTTCATGCCAAGTTAATACTATCACCCTTACTAACAAATGCTCATGGACTACGAAGATTTTGCTCATTGGGCCTATTGGAAGGAAGAATGTCAGGCAAATTAGACTTTTATTCCAACTGGAAACGGAATTTTTTTTTGTATAACTCACTTTGCACTATGTATTCTTATGTGTGTAGCAAGGGGCAAGGTTTGAAGCAGAGATCTACACATATCTCAAATGACCCATCCTCTGATCATTCTTGCTTCTAAGAGTTCACCAGACATTGTCCCCACATATTCAGGCAAATCTTAATAAGTTTTGGAAACACGCTCTTTTACAAAAGAAAAGTTAGATTTCCCATGTACACCCCACTGTTGCAGTCACTAGGCATTACAGAATAAAAATGGAGTAGACTGTAACAAACTATTTAAACATGGGGAATTGTTTTCTTCTGAAGAAATTTTAAATTTTCTATTCTATCCTTGTCATTAACTGGAAAAGAGATAACAAAGTATCTTGATCTGCCAATTCTAGCTATGTGTTCTGTTGATTGCAAATATGTGATTACATGTTCGGTTCTTTAACTGTTTAGGTCTTACCTACATACTGAAAGATAGATGAGACACCTCATGGTAATACAGCTTTTAACCTTTCCTCTCCTCTACCATGATGGCAGAGAATTACAGTAAATGATGGTTACCTTGTCTGTAGTATGGACAATTGATTTGACCTGACGGCCGCTGATGCACTAATGGACTTTGTGGTTGAATCCCTGGAGATATAAAATATGTCCAACTGAATTGGGGCAGGTTAAAGAACAGACCTGTTTTTTCTCCCCCTTGGCTGACTCAAGTGATAATAGATCTTCCAGTGGTTCAGAACAGAAGATTAAAAGTGATCAATACCCAAATCATTTTTAAAAGTGTTGACTTCTGTAAATTCACTTTTGTTGGAGGGAAAGTGGGTTTGTTTGTTTTTTTTAACCTGTAAGAACAGTCTTTGAAGAAAGAGTAGTTATGGGTTCCGTAGTTATGAGTTCAGCTGAAATCTTTTTAGGTTTTTGTCTCAAAATCTGTATGGGATACCTATTAAAAAGATAGGGGAACATTAAACAAATCTCTTTTCTGTTACTTTGTTGCAACAGAACCACTGGTGTTCCCCTACTTTTAAAAAAAGGCAGCCCCAGTATTTATGGTTTCAGGTATCCGGAGCGGGGGGGTCTGGAACAAAACCCCAGCGGATACCAGGGCATGCCTGTGCTTCTGTGCAACTATGATTATGATAGTCACTTTGTCTATCACTTTAGTCACTTTTAGGGTGCAATCCTACCTGCGCCCTCGGGCTGACGCAAACACATGCGTTGGCCCAACATCACTAGCACTGATGCAGGGTGCCAACTGGCACCCCTCCATCAGCGCTGGTGCCAGGTCAGTGCTAGCAGCAGCTTCGGCCCAAGGGCACTGGCCCAAGGCCCCACTGTACCCCTCATGAAATTCTGGGTGGAGGGTAGGAGGGAGGGAGGAACTGGGTGGGGTGGGCGGGCCAGGAGGCATGTTGGCCCGAGGTGGGGGGCGGAGGGCTGGAATGTGGCCATTAGGCTGCATCCAAGCCTCTGCCCCAGGCCATGCGGCCCTGATATCTAAATAGCAGGCGCAGATTCAAGGAACCCATAGGGGAGGCTGAAGCTTCTCCGGGTGCAAGGGTGCCAATGTGCCATTGCCCCAGGGGAGGCTCCTCAGCACTCCAAAGCCCCACTGGGTACAATGCAGGCCCACCGGCCTCACTGTTCCAGCGCAATTTAGGATTGCGCTCTTAAGTCACAATAGTCACTTTTGCCAAGAAAAGGCAGGATATTCAATTAATTAATAAAGGCAGAAGAGCCAACCTTTAAATGCTCAAGCACTATATTCTCTTATCCAAAGAGTGATCCCAATGTATATTTTTCCACACAAACCAAGACTCTCAAAGGTGGCCCCACTGCAAAATAAAGTTTTTTGCTTTCCAACATTGAGGGCTTCAGAGTTTTAGGAAATCTGCTTAGGCCACACTGAAGTGTAACACTCAAAATCCAAGAGGGAGGTTACATTATTGTATGTGAGGATATAGGTTGCTCAGGGTTTTTTTTTCCCTTCGAAGAGAAACTGGAGGCATACCTTTCACCCCACTTTAACTCAAATTTCATATGGGCTGTGAGAGACCAGTTAAAATTGCTTCGAGGACCAGATCTGGTGCAAGGATCACTCATTGGCTATCCCTTCTTTAAGCTATGTTCCTAAGAGATTTGTTTGGATTGTTGCTTCTCCTAGAAAGTGCTGCACACAAAGAATAGCCCCTGGTAGACGATACGAAGAGCAGCTGGTGGCTTCTCCAATTTGTCTATTCTTGTACGTGGAAACATAGTCAGGTGTTACAAACACAAAGTCATATGAAAGGCCAAAGTTGAACACTACATTATCCGAGTAGATGACACCTTATTCTTATTCCTCAACCATTTTAACAACTCAGAGTCCCTCTCAGCCTCTTTATGAACACAGATGTCATTTTAATGGGGGTCTAGCTGAAGTGACAAGAAGGTGACCTGTGGGTGAACTCAGGAGCAGGTGAGGCCCATCAGTTTCTAATTTGAAACTGGTGTCAGTTTTGAAGAATGGCTGGTATAATCACATTTGTAACTGATATATGCTGTAAACTCCACAAACATTCGGAGTGTGTCCGCTATGGGCAATATGAAATTAACAATTCATTTTTATCACTGTGGACACCAAACTAAATCAAGTATATTTTGTTAACTATATCATCTCAATAATGGGTGTGTGTGGGGGGGGGGGTCTGACAGGGAGCATGAGAAGTTTCCGGAAGAGGCACTCCTTGTGACCCTAAGTCAGAACCTAATTGGCTGTTGTATTAAAATATGCACATTTGGAAAGGCTATCCTCATCACATGCTAATGTTTCGTGTCTTAAAAAGGAGTGAAAGTTGGTCTTCTGTTCATATCTATGGAGGTTTGTGATAAGGATGCCTGAGATTTTGCTTGTTCCTGGAAAAAAAAAATGACACACACTGTATGTCTAATGTTTCCTGAGGGGAAAAAGAAAGATGAAGCTACATAAGTCATCTTGCACAGACACATCAATTCCTAGCGGCATGAAATGTGCCATGAAAGCATGCAGGGTGGAGCAAAAGGTGGTGGTGTAGCAAAAACACTTGCCACCCAGGAAATGAGTCCTTTAGAAGATCGATCCTGCAAGGTTCCTCCCTGCTTGGCCTCTACTTGAACACTGAGAAAGATCTTAAGCACTGGGAAAAAGGGAATCATAATGGATGAACTGAGGCAACCTGATGGCTAGGTCTTTACTGGGCCATTTGACAGGCCAGTTAGGGTGCTTATGAGATGAGCAGGTGCACACAAAGAATATCACATGTCATATAGAGGATTCATACAAATGCAGCATGCAGATTCCCATTCACACAATCTCATTTTTGAGAAGAAGAATAATCTGAACTATTGAGCATCTATGTGGAATTCCATCGTACACATGACAGAATGGAGAAAGTCACACTCTTCCACTATGCGAAGACTCTTGTTAAATTGGTAAGTGGGCCCCTGACTTAGTGGGAAGCCATCTTTGTAGCAATAGGTGAGCAAGTAGGTATACTCCATTCTCAACCTGTCACCATCTGGGCACACAAGTGGGCACAGCCCCTCTGCTGCAATTGGCTGGCTGGAGGCATCTGGCTGCCCAATGGGAAACAGCAAAGGGGAGTTGCTCAATGGGAGAACTTTGGCCCTAAACCTACCAATGGAACACACCTAAAGTATAGCTTCAAAAAATTTCAGAAAGGTGTATTTGTTCAGCAGTAAGCCATTACAAAGCATCTAAAGCATAACAATACCTGGCTTCTCCTGGTTCTGGACTAGGACACAAAAAGAGCTCTGCAGCCCATAGTGAAGGAACTAGAGCAATGGTTCCCAAACAGTGAGCTGTGGCTCCCAGGGAAGTCATGGAAACCAGCCAGGGATGCTGTAGACTGTAGAAACCAGCCAGGGGAGCTGCAGTGGTCACAGAGACCACCACACTATACAATGCATAGGAATGTATCCCTAATGGGGAGCCACAACAAACAGCCCAGGAGGTCAAGGGAACTGCTGGTCAAAAATGTTTGGGAACCACAGAACTAGAGGGTCCACCTGGGTAACTAACCACATAAATGTGTCAATGGGAGACACCTG
This sequence comes from Lerista edwardsae, assembly GCA_029204185.1. NCBI lineage: Eukaryota > Metazoa > Chordata > Lepidosauria > Squamata > Scincidae > Lerista > Lerista edwardsae. The sequence goes on from JAJKFI010000065.1 coordinate 1,450,546, forward strand.
CACTGTATTTGATTCCATTGTTTGACCACTTGAGGCTAACAACCTAAGTGCAGCATGAAAAAACCCTGGCCATTGGGGGACTGTTGGGGACTTGGGTGCATATAACTATGATTGAGAATGGGTTTTCAATCATTTACAGATTCTGAAAAAGGTTGTAGCTTATAACTACTTAACTAGCTATAACTAGCTTATATTCTGAGGAAGTTTGTAGTTTTTCCCTCTCTCACAATACCAGAACCAGGGGGCATCCACTGAAATTGAGTGTTGGGAGAGTTAAAACAGACAAAAGGAAATACTTTTTTACCCAGCAGATAATTTAGCTATGGAACTCCTTGCCACTGGAGGTGGTGATGGCATCTGGCCTAGATGCCTTTAAAAGGGGACTGGATGGATTTCTGGAGGAAAAGTCCATCATGGGCTATAGGCCATGATGGGTTGTGCAACCTCCTTACATTAGTAGTAGGCTACTTCAGAATGCCAGGTGCAAGGGAGTGGCAACAGGATGCAAGCATCTTGTTGTCTACTGAGCTCCCTTAGGCACCTGGTGGGCCACTGTGAGACACAGGAAGCTGGGCTAGATGGGCCTTTGGCCTGATCCATTGGGGCTCTTCTTATGTTCTTATGTTCTCATGTTCTTAACCATAAGCTATAAGTTATATTGAGGGTGTGTGTGTGTGTGTGTGTGTGTGTGTGTGTGTGTGTGTGTGTGTGTGTGTGTGCGTGCGTGCGTGCCTGCGTGCCTGCGCGCATGGTGCTATGAATAGCGAAAATGAATAGCAGAAATTAGGAGAAGCCATACCATTCAGGGCGCAATCCTAACCTGGAGTTAGGCCGGCACAGTTTGGTGGGCACAAGGGACACCATAACATATGTTTGGACCACTTTCGGAGTTAGAGAGGCCAACACATAGATGTGTTCCATCCTCCCTGACTCTGAGAGTGGTCCAAACACATTTTACGATGGCCCTTGTACCGGCCAAACTTTGTTGACCAAACTTTGTTGGCCTTGTACCGGCCAAACTTTGTACCGGCCAAACTGTGCTGGCCTAACTCCAGGTTAGGATTGTACTCTCAATGAGTGCAGGCATGCCAGAGGGCAGTAGCGCCAACTTTGTGGTGGCCCAGGGGCCAGCGGCCATCCCAATATTGCCTGGGTGTGGCTCTGCCCCACCAACATCTGGCCCCCCACGCCCCCTGCAAAGAGCATAGCCAGCCGTGAGCATGCGCAACGGTCACGATGCGAGGCAACCACTTAGCATGCTCGAGCTCTCTGGGATCGCAAGCATGCACAGTGGTTGCCTCGTGTCGCGACCACTGAGCATGCTCGCCCCAGAAGCAGTGAGAGCCAATGGAATGTGGGTGCATCCTAATGGTTCCTCCCCTCCGGCACCCTGATTGGCCGACTGGCCAAAGCAACCCTTCCTGAGGCCGGGGTACGCGATGGCAGTGGTGACCGCATGCCCCAGCCTCGGGAGAGGCAGCAGTTAGACCGCAGTGGCCGCCCGCTCTGAGCTTGGGAGAGGCAGCTGGAGGCCGGCAGACCCCTTCCCGAGGCCTCAAGGAGATGACAGGGAGTGTGGTCACGTCAGGGTGTGTGATCACATCAACGTCGGGGGCATGGCCATGTTGGGGGTATGGCCATGGCCCCCCCCCCCAAAGTTATGAGGAAGTTGGCACTACTGCCAGAGGGGTAGAATTAACTTGAAAGACCGGAGATTGCTTTTAGAAAGAGGATGCTGGACTACATGGACCTTGGTCGAATCTGGACTGATCCAGAAAGGCTAGTCTTGTGTTCTTATTAAAAATGCAAGGAGAGCAAAGCACTGAGTATTATCTGCTCCAAGTCTGAGAGAGAGAGACAAGGTTATAGAAAAGAGATAAAGACCTGAAACACATGATGTCAGACATATTCTCCAAACCAGTTCTTTGTTTCTAGGTAGGCTTACAGCAGTGGCATAGCTATCTCTGGGGCAGGGGGGTGCAGGTGCCATCTTCAGGGGGGGTATCACCACTGAACCCCAAATTCTGAAAATTGCGAGTTTATGGCATAATATACTATATACCGATTAGATGTAGAATTCCACCCGGAATTCAATGCAAAAAACCAGAGTATAATATCACTATTCTGTTAAAAGGTATGGCCAAAAAAGTAAAAACCGAAAATAAAACTTCTTTTGAACAAATCACGATTTTCAAAATCACAGTTTTAAGGAATAATGCCATCATGCTGTATATCGTTGGATGTGGAATTTCACCAGGAACTCAATGGAAAAAACCAGAGTGTAATATCTCTGTTCTAGCAAAAGTTATGGCCAAAAACGTAAAAACAAAAATTAAAACTTCTTTTGCAAAAACTGCAGTTTTTAAAATTGTGACTTTAAGGAATAATACCATCATGATGTATACCACTGGATGTGGAATTTCACCTGGAACTCAATGAAACCCGCCAGAATGTAATACCTTAATGCTAGCAAAAGTTATGGCCAAAAAAACAAAAAAAAATTGCTGTGCAGGGGTTAAAAAAATTAAGTAGCCCCGGGTGCAAAATGCCCTAGCTACACCACTGGGTTACAGATTAAGCCTAAACAAAAACAATTCACTGAATTAAATGGAATTTTTTATGAGGAGATTGGTTTCTCCTACATTCACCTCTCATCCCCATTTGCACACCTTTTTCACTCCATGGCGTCTGTTTGGCAAAATAGCCAAACTGAAGTGGCTATTGCTGCACTTGTCTCCCTTGCAGTCACCATTTTCCCAGAATAACCCACTGTGTGGTGCTGTGTCGTGTTGTATTGTTACATAGGGGGTGGGGTGCTTCTGGAGAAAAATGTCAGCCATCATCCAGCAGACACCTACCCTTCCCCAAATTGTCTAAATGCACCCCCTTATTCAACTGTCTATGAATGAGGCAGTGGATATAGCACATCACAGCATTTCAGCCTGCCCTAGTACAAAAAACTAGCTTGACACAGAGCCTGCCACATATTCGTGGCTGATACGGAAGAATAAACTCACCTGAAGAGAACTCTCTCACATTAGGATGTTTTGGTTGTCTGTATTAGCCTGCTAGGTTAATGAGAAGGGTTTTTTCTACACCTCAGGTGCCAGATGTGTGGTAAAATGTATGGTAGAAGAATATGTGGTAAAAAATGGTTTTCCATATGGGCTCCATGTAACAGCTTAACAAGTGGTTACCCATGCATTCAGATAATTTACTTGGGGTGCAATCCTAACCAGCTTTTGAGCAATGACATAACTGTGTCAATGGAGCATGTGCTACATCCTGCAATTGGGGGAGGGGCAGTCACAGAGCCCCCTTCAAGGTAAGGGAACGTTTTGTTCCCTTATCCTTTGCCCTGCACTGCCCTTATGTGCTGGAAAGTTGGTTAGGATTGCACCCTTGGTTAATATAGATCATCATTGTATTTCATAATAACCAGTAGAAACCTCTTATACAGAACTCACATTTTTTGAACAGAAGAAGATTTGGTTTCAGACCAGCATTTGAAGAGGATTTGTGGCAGCCCTTAATTACCAGGTGGGTTTGTGAAGCCCCTAACATTTATTTCATCCCACTCTCCTGTTTTTCAATTTGTACAGATCCTAAAAACTAACCTGGGGCAGCTGTGGAAATTGGGTGGGGTGGGGGCAACCCCACAATATGTTTCAGAAACATTGACCATCAGCTGTAATCCTGCATCTGTCCAGAAGTTTAGCTTGGCACAAAGATCCAGGATTGTAAGAATGGAGACTTAAGCAGTATGGATAGAACAACGAACAATGTCAGCTTAAACATCCCCAGATGTGATTGCTATAGCAGAAGAAGATTTTAAATGGTAAAACAGAAAAAAAAATCACAAAGCACAATTATCTGGTATTTGGATAAGACAGGGTAACGCGTGATACAGAAAATTTTGAATATTTAAAAAGTCATTTCCATTCACTCGTCTTCCTCAGCCAGTAACATATATTATGTTTTCTTCCTTGCTTATACAGATAATATTCCACATATGTTTTAAATAGACGGCCTACCTCAGCAGAATATAGCCTAGTTAAACAACATATGTTCTTTTTGGTTCAAATCAATATGGAAATATTGGCAGTTGTGCAGAGCAAACCTTCCCAATAAAAAGACAGTGCTTTTAGGGGGGGGGGAGAACAAAATGCATGGGGGATCATTTACCTATTGTTTCATTTCTCTTTGTAGGGAGGCATGCGGGAATTCTGGATCCATTTATTTTGATATTTGCAATCCAACTCCTGCACCTATTATTATTGGATGTGCCTCTGTCGTAGCTAGAGAATAATGTAATTCCAGAGACCACAGAAGTTGGCCATGTCTGAGGTACATAATAAAGCAAAATTGGTTGTCGCCTGAACATTCTCACATTTCCTTCCTTCCCCATGGATTGACTGAGGAATATTCTGTACTGCAGGCACAACAATGCGCTGTATAAGTGGCCCTTCCCACTCACCACCAGAGCCATTTTGGGCAGCGATGGCAATGTGCAGTTTTGGTTTTGCAAGTGCCTGTGCATTGCTGTTACTGCCCAGAATGGCTCTGACAGCAAGTTGGAGGGGTTGCTTAAATGGCGCATTGTGGAGCCTGCAGTACTTAACATTTCCCCTCCCAGCTATGCTACAGGAACAGGGAACCATTTTATGATTCCTTGGCATTGTAAACGGCTTTGACATTTTTTTAAAGCATTGTATAAATAATCTAATATATGAATGTGTCATGAGTGTCACATTGAAGTCCACACCTGATAATGATTGGCAAATAATACTGTCTGATCACAATAGCACAAAGCAGAACAGAGTAGGAATACTTGAAACAGTTCCCAGGGATAAAATATCGGCCAATCTGACAGGACAGACAAATAAAACAAATACAGAAGTCTGTTTCTTACTGTGAAATATAACAGTTATGCTCTATATGCCTGTTCTGTATTTTTCCATTTACTAATTTATCCTCTTAATCAAAAGCCGAGACATCACCCTGCCAACAAAGGTTCGCATAGTCAAAGTGATGGTTTTCCCAGTAGCAATGTATGGCTGTGAGAGCTGGACCATACGACAGGCAGAGCGCCGAAGAATAGATGCTTTCGAATTATGGTGTTGGAGAAGACTCTTGAGAGTCCCTGGACTGCAAGGAGACCCAATCGGTCAATCCTCCAGGAAGTCAAGCCTGATTGCTCCCTGGAAGGACAAATCCTGAAGCTGAAGCTCAAATACTTTGGCATCCTCATGAGAAGAGAGGACTCTTTAGAAAAGACCCTCATGCTGGAAAGATCGAAGGCAAAAGGAGAAGGGGGCAGCAGAGGGTGAGATGATTAGATAGTGTCACTGAAGCAGTGAACATGAAATTGGGCAAACTCTGGAAGCTAGTGGAGGATAGGGAGGCTGGTGTGCTGTGGTCCATGGGGTCACAAAGAGTTGGTCACGACAGTGACTGAACAACAACAAATTTTTTCTCCTGTTTGCTGCCATTGTCACAATTGCCCTTATAACTTTTTTTAAAATTCTCAAGTTGAAATAATGGTGTATCTAGGAGGCAAAGACAAAAAGGTTTTCTTTCTTAGTCCGGAAATTAAGGAAATTAATTTAAGGAAAATTAAGGAAATGTTCTCCCACAGCACCACCCTATGCATGCCTATCCGTAAATAAGCACCAGTGAGTTGGAGGCTTTGCTGTCCAAGCTGTGAATGGCTCTGAAGGTAAGGGAGTAGGGCTGCTTTACAAGGAACTCAGGCTCTTGCAAAACTTAGCCTTTTGCCATCCCCCCATCACTTTGTTCAGGGATGCATTTAGGCTCCCCTGAACACAACGAAGTGTGTTATATCTTTATAGCATGGACCTTGGCCTTAAGATCTGACCAAAAACGTGTACTGCTTATTATGACTCTCAGTAACTTTCAAACAACTGACAGTACAATCCCATTTGTGCCTACTTAGAAGTAAGCCCTACGGTGTTCAGTGGGCCTCATGGGTCATCTCCTTACAGGAAAGCAGAATTGAGAGGGAGCAATTGATAAGAGAACCGTGCAATGGGGGAGGTACTTGACCCTCTCTCAGGCCCCCATTTGATTTGCATTATTATCAAATGATTTCCGTAGTTTGCAAACTAGACTGCCTGGATTTGGGGAGTTGGAATATGGCAACCCTAATGTAGCAACCAAGCATCATATGAGTGAAAGGTTGGCATTGGTGGTATCTGTCCTATGCTCAAAAGCTTTACTGGTGATAAAAATCCCAACATTGCATCATTCCCACAAAAGGGTGAAATCTCTGCAACAGCACAGCTGCTACGGAAGCAAACCAATTCCTACCGCAGGCTTCCATGTTGCCACCTCCATGAGAAATTGATGCGAAAGGGAGAGAGAGAGAGCTCCTGACTGTGGCATTAAAGCACAACTGATCCTTCACTTATAAAGCCTTCATTGAAATGTGAATTTCATATCCAGCTTCTGGCTCATAGCATCATTTGCTGCTTTGCTAAAGTTTCGGGGAGAGTCTGTAATTGCAAACAGCAACTCTGGCAAACATCCACTAGATGTCAGTCATGCAGTTTCGCATCAATTTACATCCCTAATAAAAGTGGACATGCAGCACTTTCATATCTGAAAACACAACAAACAAAAGTCCTTTGTAATGCGTTCTTAATTCTGCTTGCGCATAACAGGGCCACCTAACAATCAGCATTCCCACTACACAAAAACTTCTGTCCCTCCCATAGGAAGCTGGCTCCATATTTTTTTTTAAAAAAAAATTCTCCCAGTGAGCCTTTCCCCTCCTCCTTCTCCTCTACAAATCCCTGTTTGTAAAGAAAACTAACAACTTGATGTTCTTATATTCTGCACTGTGGAAGACACAGAAGAGGTACCGAAGGTGCACCTGAGGGCAGGAGCAATGCACAGGAGACACTGTTTGGTTTGTTGAATGCCTGTGCATTGCCAGCTCCGCCTGGAATGTCTCCAATGGCAAGTAGAAGGGGCTGAATACATTGTGGTGCCTACAGTACGTATTGTGCTGCCGCCACCACCCCCACCCCCACCACCACCCCAGCTACACTACAGCGCCAGCGCAATCCTGTACCCCCCCTTGCTCTTGCTAAGCTCTTGCACTGGCCAAACGCTGTCGCAAACATGCCGTCAAGTGCGTGTGGGCTGGCGCTGTGGTGCTGGACCAGCACAAGCAGCACAACTACCAGTAGTGCCGGCCACGCACCAGTCAAGCGTCTGCATCGCTCTGTCGACACCGGGCCTCTGCGAGGGCGTTCCAGAGGTGTTCCGGGGGCGTAACTGGGTGGTGCAGTGGGCAGAGACAGCAGTTGTGACACAGGATGGCCATAGTGCCATATCCTAAACCCCGGCCAGGCCAGGGTGTCCCCAATTTGGGCCGCTCCTGTCCACGTTCCTCTGCTCCTGCAAAAGAGCAGGCGCAGATCCGAGCAGGCCCATAGGGGTAACCGGGGTTTACACGTGCAAGGGGAAAACCTCCCCTTGTCCTGCACGTTGCTGCTGCTACCTCCTAATGGGCTTTAGGATTAGCCCTGCTATGTCGGCCTTACTAGGTCGGCATAGTATAGGATTGCGCCCTGAAAGGGAGAGGCCTTCCCTGTGACGGCATCTTGCATTTGAAATGCTCTCTTATTTATTTATTTATTTATTTATTTATTTATTGGATTTATATCCCACCTTTCTGCCTGAAGGCACCCAAGGCGGCAGTCTACTGGTGGATATCAGGATGGTGTTCTGTCTCTCATTCTTCTGGAAGCTAAAAACTTGCCATTAAAAAAATTGCATTGAGGCTTAATTTTTTATTTGTAACAAAAAAATAATAATGTATTTTTCTAACTTTAAATATATCTCCATTTCAGAATTTTTTCATCTACTGAACTTGAAAAAAATAAGAAAGTTGCTTGAGAAGTGTTAAGAGTTTATTTTATTCTTTACACTAAAGAAACCCTACAATTATGATTAATACAACTACTACTGCACTGTTATCCCATCCCTGCTATACTAACAAATGGGCAGCCCAATCCATTTATTTAAAATTTATTTATTTTGGCCTGCACTGCATCCAGTGCAAGTTAGGAAGTGGCTGGAGGCCTCCCTGGTATAAGGGAATATTTATCTCCTTACCCTGTGTCAAGCCCCAGCCTGCCATATCGGGCTTCTTGGATCCGCACCGCGTACTTAGCTGGCGTGAATCCAGGAAACCTGGTGCACCGCCAAGAGGGCCAGAAGGGTGGAAGATATGGCAGAGGAGGCCTCCGCTGATTCTGCCCTCCTCCCAGGCCCAATCAGCCCTTCCCCACCCAGAAACTCCCTTTCCCCACCTCCCCGGCTGGAACCCCAGTTGCTGTGCCTTACCTCTTTGCGCCAGCAGCCGGGGTTCCAGATGAGGCACAGTCTGGCACATGCCTTCCTACCAGCGGCACTTCCTCCCAAGTCGACATTTTATGGTATTTTTACTATGGCTCAAACCAGCACAGCAACTGCATCATTATGGGGGTTTGAACTGCACAGTGAATAATAAGGGAAACCTTGTATCTGCTTACACTGCTAGCTTTTAAAAAAATTTTTTTAGAAGGTTAGCATGCAAGCAAAAGCCCACAATTTTGTGATCTAGAGCCCCATACGTGCTTCAATTTGTACACAGGGCCATGAGATCACAGGTGGCTTTGTTAACTTAACTACAGGGTCTAGATCGATCAGCATAAAAGATCCACCAGTATATGAATCTTCTTTAGCCACATAAACAAGTGAGAAAATTGTCATGGGTGTAGACTCTCTGCAGGCACATCAAATCCTTCCATCTTGCTAATAATAATAATACCAGCATTTATATACTGCCTTTCTGGTCATTGCATTTCTCCTTTGACTTTATTCAAGGTGGTTTATGTGGGCAGGCTTTTCTCAACCCCATATACGGGTTGTGACACTCACAAGTACTAGCTTTCAAGAACGCTACAGTCCAGGTGGTCTCCTTCACAGTCCGGCATCTCTCTGGCTGCTCACGCTTCCACACATGGCTTGACAGGCACTCCTCCACTCTCACTTGAAGAGTTGTCATCTCCACTCCTCTCACCAGCTGAAGAGACTCATCTCTGGCAGCTGCGTTTATCGCCAGTTCACGGTTACTTCCGGTTGGCTCGAACTTCCGTCCAAAGTGACGTTCAGGCTTCAGAGGCGGCAACTCTTCCATTCTGCTAGACCCTCCTGCCCACCAGATCATGGTGTAAAGATGCAATCCAGTTCTTGCTAAAGTAAACAGCAACATTCCCAGAGGGTTTTTTAAAAATGGATTGCTCCCTGAGGAAATATGACACATAATCAAATTTCCGGACATATTAATGCAGTTTGCCATCTATGTTAACTCACTTCTCTGACAACCCAGTCCTATCCACTATCCCACCCAGGTCAATGCAGAATGCCCAAATGGTGACAGTTGCAGAGGTCTCCTCTAGATAAGGGAACAACTGCTCCCTGACCTGGAAGTCAGGCTCCAAGGCACAGAAAACTCGACTTGGACCTGCAACAGCTAAATAATTGCCACAAGTCTGCATTGACCCATGTCGCAGGATGGCAGTTAGGATATTGATGGTACTGGCAACACCTATCTTGCCCCAGGACCCAATTCACTATCCAGCCATCCCCTCCCACCTCTCCCAATTACTTGCCACAGTGTTTCAGCTGTGGAAGTCGCATCGTCATGGATGGGAAGGTGCAAGCCTTTCTGCTGACACTGCCAGCAGTGCACTAAGGACACAATCCTAAGCAGCACCGGACTGGTGAGGCCGATGGGTAAGCGCCATATCCAGTGCTGCTTAAGAGAGGCTGGAGCCCCCCCCCCCCAGCAAGGGAGAGTTCACTCCCTTACCCGCTAAAGAGCGGGTGCAGATTCGAGGAGAACGCATAGCCCGAATCAGGGCCACATGGCCTCGCTGACAGGCTTAGGAAGTGGCCATTCAGCCACCTACCAAGCCCGCCCAGGCCCCGCCCAAGTCCCGCCCTCCCTCCCTCCCTCCCTCCCACCAATCCCTGCGCCACTTCCACGCGGAGCCTCCCTTGCACCGATTGGCTTTGGTCAGCGCAAGAAAGGCTCAGCGCAGGCGCAGTGCCGGTCAAGAGTGCCAATCCCGCATCAATATTAGGGCCGTCGTGCCAACGCTATGACATGCAGGATTGCGCTGCCTGTTGCACAAAGTTGGAGCATCTTTTGCGACTGGTACGGACTGCTTTACGGCAGTCAGTACCAAGACAGCAGAAGGAATGAAGATGCACGGTAAATGTAGGATTGTGCCCCAAGTCTGCTTTTGTTCTTATATCATACTGTTTTCTTTAATAAGGCTGGATTGTTTCTTAAATGGAAGTTCTCTGTACATTATATTACTGGATATTACTATAAAAACAAGGTAAGTTAAGCAAATGCTCCTCTGCTGCATCAGACTGGAGCTTCATGCAAATGTGCCACTGAAGGTATATTAAAATGCATGAAGGAGGCCAATTGCACAATTACAATTAATTGTAATAATTGCAATATTACAATGTAGAAATGGTGAAGGAAGTTCTTTATATAAAAAAGAGAACATGAACATAGCAATGTCTTCATGTTTGTGCTTTTAAATACATTTTGAAATTCAAGCTGAATGCCTACCTTAGAATACTTTACGTTTCCTGGCTTCATTTTTAGATCCCAGTAATTTTAATGGAGCAGCTAGATTCATTGAAAATTAATGCCTATTTATATAAATGAATATACAGTATACCCAACCTGTTGGCCCAGTGTGGGCCACAACACTTGTATGTTAACAGGCGGACGTGTTTCTGAAGAGTTTTGCTGGGGCAGAATGGGACAGGGGTGGGAGGGGCCATGGGAGGGCCAGCCTGGAGAGGAGGGGTGGGGTGCTGACCTGGCCCTTCAGCCAGATCCTAACCCCTGCCCACAGGCTGTGTGGATCCGATCCGGCCACTTGGATTCATGCCAGCAGTTTTGCTGGCGCAGATCCAAGCAGTCCATAGGGATGTATCCAGTGATGGGATCAGCTAACGACTCGGGGGAACGCTGGGCGGTCAGCAGGAAGGCTGGGCGGGACTTCTGGGTGATTGACACCCCGTCCGTCTGGCTCAGCTGCCTGCCCGCCCACTGCATGGGCTGCCCCTGGGTAGTGCCCCTCGACGCTGCGCGCCATGGCACCCGGGGGCCCCCACCCATCCCCCCGGTGAGCGGGCACCCGCTCGGAGGCCAGGGCAGCCCATGCAGTGGGCGGGCAGGCGGTGGACCTGGATGGACGGGCTGTCAATCACCCGGAAGTCCCGCCCAGCCTTCCTGCTGCCCGCCCAGAGTCGTTAGCTGATCCCATCACTGGATGTATCCTTGGATAAGAGGACAGCTGTTCTCTTGCTCTGTGGTGAGCTCCAGCTGCCTCCTACCCTGCAAAGGATTCAGCGCTGGCCAGCTGGCCTGCCTGCATGTTCCAACACAAGTCAGGTTTGGCCATTTATGCCCATTTATGAAGACACCTTCTGCCGTTAGAACGCCAATCCAGCTAATCCCAAATTGTTGGACAAGCACAGGTCTTTCCTAGCTCTATTTGAGAGCCTTTGAAACTGGATTGTATCAGCAATGCCTGCCCCCTCGCTGACGTGTGATGTCTCTTCCTGCCCTCCGTTTTGGAGAATGTGGGAAAATCTTCTGCAGCCTATTCACATCTGCACTGCAAACCGCATTGAGCGGTTCCAGGAGGCTGTCCCAGCTAGCTGTGCCTTCTGATGAATGGAAGTCTTTGACTGGCCTCCAACCAGGCTAACCTCTGAAGCAGCCTCTGGGCTTGGAGACACCCAGGTCAAATCTGGGAGCTTCTTAAGCACGTATGCTATGACGACCATGCTGGTCCCTCTTCATAAAAAGAAAGGGTTTTATCCCTGCAGCAAAGCGTTGCCCTCCTCCTTTGCTTAGCATAATCATGAAGCTTCTGATTCTAGATCTATCTTACAAGGGAAGCAACTCTCATGAATGCCTTACCCCTAGACTACATGACCACTACTTGGGTGTGAGGAAATGCTAATGTCATGATGTCACAGCATGTTATTTCCAATGACATATTACCATACTAGCATGCAGTGGTGTCATTCAAATGATTTAGGAACAGGAACTCACTTTTGATTGGCACTTGTCGGGAACCTGGAACCAGCCACGGAGCCCGTTAGGATCCGGAACGCCCATTCTGGTCCGTTCCCCCTGAATGACATCACTGCTAGCATGGCTCCATGCTATTTCTCCATGTGTACCTTAGGCCTCAATTTTCTTTTATTTTTTCTATATGCCTGCCTTCCCCTGCCCTCCCGAAGCCCCCCCCCTCCCCCGGTGGCCAAACTCAGCCAGTGTAGGACCAGTGTAGGACCAGTGTAGGACTTGGTCTCCCTGTCACCGTCCGTGGGCTGACACTACTGCCTTCATCAAGTAAGCATGCATTGGCCCAAGGGCAAGTGTGGACTGTGTCCTTACTTTCTAATTGTAAGATGCCCTAGTGCAATTCTTATGCAGTTCAATGGAGAAATCAGCGATGCCAGAATGGACATTAGCCTAATCATGTATGTTCAGCTTCCACGTTTCTTTAACAAAATAATGCAGGGGGGGGATAATAAGACAACTTGAAACCATGATGTGGATGTGGGGGGCGGGGCTTTTGCTCTTTGCCCCTACCCTGTAGCAGCTTCAATTCCAATCACACACACACACACACACAGTCACACACACACACGGTTATTTTGAATGGGGGGGGAACAGTAGAAGCAGGAGAATATTTTGATTTGCTTCTGTGATGTTTTCCTCTTTATACAAACAAACAAAATTGCCGGGGTAGTACAGTATAATGGCTTTGTCTTGATTTAGACATAACTTAAATCGCCAGGTTTGGAAATCTGATGAGGGGATTTTTTTTTTTTTGAACCTTCGACTATCAGACCATAATTGGCAAGACGGGAGCTGTTGAGTGCTGGTCCCTTTAGAATGCCTGGCACTGAGCTCCTTTGTAAATCTGACCTCACTCCTTTAAATTGTTATCCCGAGAAAGCTTTGCATCGCTTCGGCGTAATCATTAGGTTACAGCAATTCCTAGCAGCAACGTGTGATGCAACATGATACCCAATGCCATCTGCATGCCACACCATAACAAAGTAGGCAGTTGTCGCCTAAGGTCCTGATTCAGGAGGCGGGGAATCACCAAGTAGGCAAGCTCTTACGAGAGGTAGCTATGGCTGTTGCATAATGTTATTAATTGCTAGTCGTTGCAGCCGCAAGTATTTCATCTCTACGCTGGCATGCCTCTTACTGCTTGTGAGCCTGTAGAGACGACCCTTTGACCCACATTCTCTCACACCACTGCAGCAGGTGCCTGTTCACAGCTTAGCAGGACAATGCAGCTGAACAATCTTTTTTCCCTCTCACGCAATACTAGAACCAGGGGACATCCTCTAAAACTGAGTGTTCGGAGAGTTAGAACAAACAAAAGAAAGTATTTCTTTACCCAGCGTGTAATTAGAATGTGGAACTCCTTGCCGCGAGATGTGGTGATGGCATTGGGCCTGGATGCCTTTAAAAGGGGATTGGATAAATTCATGGAGGAAAACTCCATTACAGGTTACAAGCTATGATGGGTATGTCCAGTCTGAGATTAGCTGGTTGCTCATCATGAGGGCCAGGTAGGAATTTTTTTCTGTCATCCAAATTGGCCAAATATGGATGGTAGTTTTTTTGCCTACCCCAGACTGGCAAGGGAGGGATGGGTGTTCAGTGGGTTACATGATTTACATTGTGCTTAATAAAGTTAAACCCTAACCTCAGTCTGGTGTTTTCCTTGGGGGTGGTGCAAGGGTAATAATAATCTACTTTAACATGCCAGATGCAGGAAACACGTCAGGATACAAGTATTTAGTTGTCTTGCGTGCTCCCTGAGGCATCTGGTGGGCCACTGTGAGATACAGGAAGCTGGACTAGATGGGCCTTTGGCCTGATCCAGCAAGGCTTTTTCTTATGTTCTTATGTTCTAACAAACTAGGCTGGGGGTGAGAGGGCTCACCCTAGGACACTTTGAGAATCTGTACAGACAGGGTGTTTGGAGTGGGATGGGGGAGATCAGAGAAAAGGGCTGATGGGCAGAGGAGCCCAGGCTGTGATCAAACTGTTTCCATTCTACCAAAGCATCCTGATGAGGTGAGTTGCCATCAGCTAGCCTGATTCAGGCCCAAGTGCTGCACTGGTGGAACACACACTCGCAGGTGCTGCAGGTCTGTGTAATGTCTCAAAAGCACTGTATGCAGTGATGTCATTCAGGGGGAACGGACCAGAACGGGTGTTCCGGATCCTAACAGGCTCCGTGGCTGCTTCCGGGTGTTTTTTTTTTGTTCAACATTTGAATTTGAACTCAAAAGTGAGTTCCTGTTCCTAAATCATTTGAATGACACCACTGACTGTATGCCATTGCCATGTGTTATACCTTCCAGAGGCTTTTTAAAAATAAAATGTATGTTGTTATTCTTGTTTTTCATAATACAGGTATGCCCCGGTATCTGCTGGGGTTCCATTCCAGATCTCCCCCCCTCCCACGGATACCTTAAACCAGGGCAACTGGGGACACCTTTTTAAATCAATCAATCAATCAATCACTAGTATTTATATACCGCTTTTCAACATGAAGTTCACAAAGCGGTTTACAGGCAAATTATAACATTAAAGTTAAAGTTAAATAACATTAAAGTTCTCTTTTTTAAAGAAAGAGAAACATCAGTGGTTTTGCTGCTACAAGGTAAAAAACTGATTTGATCATTGGATACTGCATGGCTGCTTCCTGGATCAGCCTCGGCGCAGCTAACAAGTGCTGCCTGCCCTCAGAGAGGCCACTGCTCTGAGGGTGGGTGGCGCTAATTAGCTGCGGCACTCCAGGAAGTGGCCATGCAGGGCTAAAACACACCCCAAAGCTTCTTGGACCAACTTCAGCGCTGTGACAGTGCCGATCTGGGAAGCGGCCATGTAAAGCTAAAATGTGCCCTGCGCGGCACCCAGATTGGTAGCCACACTGAAGCGGGGTGGGTGGGTGGGATTGGGTGTGGGTGGCACACATCTGTGTGGGGTGCAACTCTTGCAATTTGCCCCGGGTGCTGACACACACCCCTTGCAGGATCACCTCTGTCAGGAGCAGTCTGTCCACTCCACCGACTGGAGTGGAGGAAGGTGGACCTGTGCAGCTAGATCAGGCAATCTATCTGCTAGTTACCTTTATATGGGTGTTGGGGTTTAGTGGTACTTTGTGCCAAATTATTATTATTATTATTATTATTATTATTATTATTATTATTATT
>JAJKFI010000065.1:1465921-1530210 GCA_029204185.1 Lerista edwardsae
CATACAGATGGATCTTTCTGGACTTAGTCCTTCTTTCTGGCCACCCATTTGTCTTCTTGCTGGCTGATAAACGGCTTCCCTGCTCCCACCAGAGAAGCGGCTGAACTTCGGCACAACTCCCCCTCACACAAGGCAGCCAAAGCTCAGCTATTAATCAGTCGCAATTAACGAGGTCTGCCGCTCACAGAGACTTCCAGCTGTCCCGAACTGGTGACCTTCAGATCTTCAGCTCTTATCTTCAGGCAAACGGAGGCATTAACCCTCTCGACTAAATCTTCTGCCTCAAATTAGGGCTATTGAAGGGGGGAAGCTAATTAGTCTACTGTGGGCATACAATTTTGACAAGGGAATCTGACAGGACAGCTCTTCTTTTCCTTTAGAATCAGGTACAGGAGCACTTTTTTCATTGCAGTTGAGACACTTCACAGACATTTTCCATAGCAATTTTTGGGAAAGTCATGCACTTCTCCTCACCTGCAGTCTAGTGCTCCTCTCCCTAGGATGTGTATTTTTTTTTCTTTTTTAAAATCAATGGTGAAATTGACAAAGCATTGGAGAAATAGGTATAGCACCATAAGCACTGGGAAAGGAAATAAAAGGTGGTTGTGGTTGTGATTTGCAAGACTGTGTGGATATAAGCCTCTTGTCTGGGGCACATTGCTATCTTGTTGTCCTTCAAGTTCTCCCTTGACAATCATGAGAGCTACATTTTAAAAAAAACAAAACAAAACATAAAGACGACCTCCTTGGGATTTTAACAGGTGCCTGCCAGCCGCACAAAAACATCCTGGGAATAGCTGCTATCCACAGGCTGTAACCTAGCTATCCATGCCCTTAGGGCATGCTATGGATTTTCTATCACTTAGCTGTTTGCTTGAATGTGTATTCTGTCTTCACAATGTACCTACAAATGGGAGCACAGAAGAGGCATGCTCTGAGTGGTTCGTGCTCAACATTGTCAAGACTAAAACTGGAGAAACACAAATCTTTACATAAATCGCACAGTAAAGCTGATGAGTAGGTCCAAGGACTCACTGGATCTGTTTCAATATCACATCTGCACATTGCAAACCATCTGCAGAAAGATTGCACTGTCTAATCTCTTGCCCCTGTGGCATGTCCCCACTATGTATTGACACTGCATTATGCATTGATGCCTGTCAAAGCATTCCTAAGAGGTCTGACCCCAGTTGCAGCCATTGTGCCCTAAACCTCCCCCCCCCCCCGGGCAAGGCTTTTTACTCTGTGTGCGCGTGCGTGTGTGTATGTGTGTGCGCGCGCGCATGCACGCACACACATCCATAATGTGAATGTCTTGCTGGAATGGTCCCATGATTGAAAATCTGAATGTCAGTTTCAGTTACAGTTAGTTCTTGGGGAACACAAACGGGACTAACATTGCGATGGGGGCAAAATCCTAAAGCACCCCCAAACCACTGTCATAGTTCTGTTCTGTTTTGTGCTTCTGCCATGACTTCATTTTGAAAAAGCCAAAAAACTCATCAGGCCACATTTAGCTTTTAAAGCATGGAGCTCCAAACCCCGGCCCCCAGGCTAGATCCAGAGACTTGCCGAGACCGGCTCAGATAGAACAGGAGCAGGCAGCACCACATGGAGAAGCTGGAGAGCGCATGACGGTTTGCAGCTTGGTGCTCCATTACTCCTGAGCTTGCTTATCTTTATTTGAATATGGTTGAGGGGAAGAGCCAGGACCTTGGGGTCTATATTTGCTAATGATCTGCTGTCTTTGGTTTGCAACTTGGAATGGAATTTCTTTTTCTGTCTTCAGTTGACTCGGGGGGAACCAGGACCATAAGGGCTGCATTTCCTAACAATCTGTGGGGTTTGTGCTTGGACTGCAATTTGGAACATGTGCTCCTTTGGGTCTCTCAGATGTATTTCTTTTTATTTCATTTAAAATTCATTCATTCAAGTTTTGTCTCCAATTTATTTAAATTTGTTTCAGTTTTAAACGTCAGATTTACGATGCGGCCCTCCTGACGAAAAGTTTGGAGACCCCTGAGTTAGAGTAATTTATCACTAGGCCCATAGGCCAGGATGAAAACACTGACCTTAAGCAGACCAGTGGGATTTTTACAACCAATCCTATCCAACCCAACCCAGGGCCGAGCCTTCCTTTTCAGCCAGAACATGGCAGCCTTCCCAGGTTCCTGACCTTTTCAGTTGGCCATTTGAAGGCGCTGATCTCAACCGGTCTTCCAATTCCACATCTGCCACACCATTCTTCCCGCTCCACTTGGCTCTTTCGATCAGGCAATCAGCAGCTGTCAGACTCACCTCAGTGAGCCTTGGCAGGCCCTTGATTCGATTACACGGAGAGGCAGCACATCCGAACCTTCACAGGACCAGCCTGACCATTTTACGGACTATTGATCGCAAGTTATTGTTTCAACCAGGCAGCGCCACTGGCCTCTCCAATGAAAGAGTGAGACGGGAAGAGTGCGCACAGCTCTCGAGGAGGCCCACTTGCGATGTCACCTAGAGGCAGACAATTGTGCTTTTGCAGATTGTGGAAGACAATTTGAGGAAAGAATCACGATGCATAGAGCCCTGCATACTTTCACTTCTGATAATCAGATTTTGCAAGCATTGGTAACATTTCAAGAACTTCCACACCCGCTCTGACCAGAGGCAACAGTGAAAGGATACGTGTGCACATACCATGGGATGGAAAAGCTCATGCAAAGCACGGTTTCTTTTTTGGAAACTGTGATCTGTCTCTTGGATTTGGGTCCTATTTGAATAAAGGCAGTGTGCAATATCTGTTTATCTATTTGATAAATAACTGGAATTTCCCCACCTAGAATGTGCAGAAGGCTTCATTGATCTTTGTTACATGTGCAAAAAACACATCAGAGGAACAAATAACCAACAACTAACATCCAGGCCAATCAATCAATTTATTTAGCTAGATAAACCTTTCAGAAAATTCGTTCAATCAGTAGTTCCCAAACTGTGGGTCAAGACCCAACAGTGGGTCGTGAAGCAGCCATATTGAAAATATGGGAAGATCAATCAATCAATCAACAGGTACTTATATACCGCTTTTCAACATGAAGTTCACAAAGCGGTTTACAGGCAAATAGTAATAATAAAGTTAAATGACTCCCTGTCCCAAAAGGGCTCACAATCTAAAAAAAGGCAGACCGCCAGCAACAGCCACTAGAAAGACTGTGCAGGGGTGAAGAGGGACAGTTACTCTCCCCCTGCTAAATATAAGAGGAACACCACTGGAAAAAGTGCCTCTTGTCCAGTTAGCAGGGGTTGCTGGATGGGATGCTGGAAAAGGGGAGGGCATGTGGTTGTTTTGCTTGTATCAAGGTTGTAAATAGGCTTTTTTTTCTTTCTGATTCTCTTTGCTATTTGGAAAATGGCTGAGAAATAACCCAACTTATAGCTGCGTTCTCCAGAATTAGCAGGCTCTGGTGTCACAATGATGGCACTTCCAGCCATGACATCACTTCTGCGTGGGTCCCATACAGATTGACATTTTAAAAAGTGGGTCCCGGTGCTAAAAGGTTTGAGAACTACTGCTTTAAATGATTGGTAAATCCCTCAGATGGACAAATGGGACAGGAAAGAAGCACTTCATATATATCCCTGAACGATTATCTAAAACATCTTATATGACCAGGGTCAAGAAGGGGGCAGGAAATGGTCAAATGGGGCAGGAAAAGGTAATTCATGTACATCCAGTGGTGTCATCCTACCGGTACGCTGGGTGGGATGTCCGGGTGATCAGCAGCCCGCCCATCGTGTACCGCAGCGTTACGCCATTTGCGTAATGTACGCAAGCGGCCTAACTGGTTATGCAAGCAGCGTAACGCAGTGGTACACGACGGGTGGGCTGCCAATCACCCAGACGTCCTGCCCAGCGTACCGGTAGGATGACACCACTGTGTACATCCTGAATGATGACCTGGGGCTTGGAGATTGCTTGGCTTTTTATTCATCAACCAGCCACTAAACATGGCTTCCAGGAGCTGGAGCCCACTCACTGCAAGAAAGCATCAGTGACAGCAGGACCGAGGACCTGGAGTTTGGCTGAGTTCTCTGGCCAGAGGACCTCCAGGTTTCTTCAGCTTCACAAACTCCATCAGTATGGCCAGCAGTTCTTTCTGTTAAGGTTAGCTTCTGAGGTGATGTGGACCAACCTTAGATACTTTGTTTCATATCGCATCTTGTTGTTTTGTTTGTTTTTCATTCTTGCTTTTATGGTATTCATAACAACTTGTAAGCCACTGTCAAGTTGTTCGTTTTTGGAGGGACAGAAAATTATAAATTGCAATGTTTGAGGAGGACTCTGTGGAATCATGAGGGAAACGTTCAACATTGGCTCACTCTTTTACTTAAAATGTAAAACAGTACGTTGTAATTGTATGCTGCTCACAGCCTTTCTGAATAAGGAAGTAGGCAGACAGGCAGATTGATAGTTAGAAATACAAACCTTTCCAAGTCAGGTCAACTGTGAGAAGGTTTTGTGGTTTTATGTTGTGAGTTAGTTATTTTTCAGATTTCATTCCCGTAATTGTCATGCTTGGAAAAATCGTGATTGTTTTCTTTTCTGCTTGCCTGTGTGTGGTTGGCTTTGTTCTTCTCCTAATGTGGTACAGGGTATGCACTCATTATTTGTACTTTAAAGACCGCCCACTTCCAGCACGAAGGTGTTGAGACATCAAGGATCTCTCTCACACGCTGGGATTCCCAACGGCTTGTCAGCTAAATTAACTAAATCAACTGCGGGGCACGGGGAGAGAAACTGTATTTCCAAATTCACATTCAAATGTGGTTTAATTCTTTCAAAACACTTCTATAGTGTAAATAACTCTGCAGGTTGATTTTCTGAAATCAGGGTCAGG
Source organism: Lerista edwardsae (assembly GCA_029204185.1). Lineage (NCBI taxonomy): Eukaryota > Metazoa > Chordata > Lepidosauria > Squamata > Scincidae > Lerista > Lerista edwardsae. The sequence goes on from JAJKFI010000065.1 coordinate 1,470,802, forward strand.
TTGATTTTCCAACCTTTGATTTCTTAGTTAGGGCTCTGATCCAAAGATCATTGTGTGCCCTCATGGACATGCATCTGTGATGGGAGATGACATAATTTCTTTAGGCAATCACATTGCCAAAATACTTTTTTCCCAAAGGTGGGTGCTTTCTACTTCCATCTATACCTGCTGGATATCAAGGTAAGCGATGGAGAAAAGATCCTAGTTGTGGAGCCTCCAGTGTAGGAGCATACTTACATTGCACAGAGGGGGAAGACGTTGGGTATTGGGAGAGACACACAAACCCTCCCATTCCTCTGGCACATTTCCTATACAATGCTAGCAAAATGGACTTCGGCCCTATTGTTTCCTATAGAGATCCTCCTTGTGCTAGCATTACAGCTAGCATTGATCGTGCCCTAGATATTTAATATTTATTGGCTATGTGCAGAACCTTGCATATTTGTGTTTGGCATCTGATTTTGTTTGATCAGTATTTGATTACTGATATGTCCTAGTTTTAAATGTTTAACTTCCTACCCAATCCAACCCTCAGCCAGCCTGTAGCATGCAGTTATGCTGGTACAGGTTCTACTGCATGCTATGGGCTGCCCAGAGACCCTGAGGCAGTGCAAAGGTAAATTAAATTGTTTACTTACCTACTCCACTGCAACATAGTCCCCAATGGGCGTGCTCAGAACTACACCATCCTTTGGCTGGTGCACGTCCAAGAGGGCATGTCAAGGCCAGGAATGGAGCATAGGATATCAGCAGCACTACTGCTGCTATCCACCCCTGCCCTCCCCCAATATTACCCCGGCCAACCCTGATCCTCCCTCTCTCCACCTGTGGTTCTCCACTGCCACCAATTTATCAGCATTGGCTGTAGCTGAGCACTCCAAGGGCATACGCGCAGCGTCGCCAGGCACACCACTGGCAGCCCCGTTCTGCACACCGTCACTGAAGCTGCCATGCCAGAGGCCCAGATCTTCCACTGACGGAACAAGAAGGAGAACAATGCCTGATTCAGTGCTAGGCTGTCGCATTGCAGCACCGCATGGGAAGTTACGCTGGACTGGGCTGTAATTGTGTTGAATGGAATCGTGTGATGTAATGCCGGCTTAATGCGTTTACTTTTGAGTTGTTGTTTTCTTCCACAGATGATTTGGTTTTTTAGATTTTTAAGCTGTATGCTGCTTTGGATGCTTGCTTGAGGAAAGCTGAATATAAATCTTGTTACTTGACATTATCACTGAGGGCAAATGAAGCCGACTGGAAGGACAAGGAATGAATGAAAATTTCACTATAACCAAAGCAAGAATGAATGTATGGAGTTCACTACCCATGGATTTGATCACCCGTGGGGGGATTATGGCCCCACAAACCCTCCAAACATGACCGGAGCTGGGTATTCTGAGGGCCAGGGAGGCTCTTGAAATGCCTGTTTCGGCCAAGAAAACCCACACTAATTCCAGTTTTTGGGGGGAAACAGAAGGGACCTTTTTATGCCTTACAGGACACAATCCTAAACAGCACCGAACTGGCAAGGCCGATGGGCCAGCGCCATATCCGATGCTGTTTAGGAGAGGCTGGAGCCTCCCCATGGCAAGGGAGCATGCACTCCCTTACCATAGGGGAGGCTCCAGCCTCCCCTATGTGCTCCTCGGATCTGCACTTGCTAAAGAGTGGGCGCAGATCCGAGGAGACTGCACGGCCCGAATCAGGGCCTCACGGCCTCACGGATGGGCTTAGGACATGGCCATACGGCCACCTCCCAAGCCTGCCCACGTCCCACCCAAGTCCCGCCCCGCCTCCCTCCTTCCCACCAATCCTCGTGCCGCCTTGGCACAAAGCCTCCCTCGCGCCGACTGGCTTCGGATAGTATCGGCTTCAGAGCTTTAGTGCTGACACGGGGGTGCTGCTTGGCGCCCCCGCTTTGGCGCTAAGCACGTAGCACTGATGCAATGACATTGCATCAGCGCTACATGAGTTCTAGGATTGCGCTTAGGCATTCTGTGGCCCAGGGACGCCGTGCAGGGTTTATTGGGCCCAAACCCGTGAATTTAATCATCCTGGATTTAATCATCCATGGATTTCTGTATCTGCAGGGGTTCTGTGGTTTGCAAGGGCCCACCTGTATTGGCCATCCATGGAGTAACAACTTCCACTTTTATCACTCCTGCATATGACACCTATGACCATTTCCCAAGTTTCTTCTGAAATAGACCTTCTAAAGGATCATTAGGATTTTCTATTCTTAACCAGCAAAATATCCTTTCTTGACATCACAGAAACCCAGAGAACAAGTCAGAAGCAGATGACAAAAAGGAATGACTTTTGTCTAACTCTCTAACAAAAAAAAATGTCTGGGGAGATATTGATATTTGTGTTGGACAATATTAGCAGGCATTAATTGTGAGCAGTTTGTAGCCTGGTTTGTGAAATGAAATAGTAAAAGAAGATCACAGCTTCTTATTAGTTACGGCCACCCACCGTGTTGGGAACCTTGAATGATCAAAGAGCAGATATATCTAACAGGCTAATGTTGACATACTCTTCAGCTCTTTTACATAATGTGATCCAAAACGGGTGTTGGAAAGAGGAATGTTTCTTTTTTTACCATGTTAACAGTCTTCATTGGGTTAAAAAAAACCTAACCTTTTTGCTTCAAAAATTAATGAATTTAGATCCTGTTGTCTTATTTTATCTTTATTTCCCTCAGGGGAATCCTTGATGTAGCATGACTAATGTTTTGTAATGTACATACTTTTTTTTTTCTCCTGGAGATGACTGAATTTCTATTGCCAGAGCAACCACTTCTGCACATTTTTTCTACTTTATTCATTTCCATTCATGCTTCCATTCATGAATTTACCCAGATGTAAGTGCATTTATTTCTAACTATTTTCTGGATAGTTAAGATCACTTTGATCCTTTGACTTTAATCAAACCAAATAAGACCTTTAATGGCATATAAAAATATAAATATAGATATAAGATACAAGATTATACTACAATAAAATAACATTTGCCATCACACATCTATACAACTCACCTAAACCATTAGGGAGAAATTCATAAATCAAAGTCAGGTCTGGAGCTAGAACCTGGGATATCTGGATTTAATGCAGATAATTCACGGCGCCTTTGTATGATTACATTAATATATGTCACTACCTTCTTGGTTAAGTCCATATCCACTCCTCTGAGCAAATAGCAGATTATGCCCTTGTCTGACCAGCCCGGATGAATGGTAAAGAGGATTCGATTTAACAGAAGTAAACAAATATTCTAATACCAGGCACTCTGAAATAGCATATATTAGAGTGATTCAGTAACATTTGCCTTACATGCACAAGCTCTCTCCTCATCTATTGATCCACTGTACCTAGTCTTTGACTTTAATCAAGGCAGTTTACAGAGGCAGGCTTTCTCATCCCCATATTGGGGTTGTTACAAACATAAGTTCAGATCTTGCATAGAACTGTCTTCCTTTTCAGGTGGTCTCTTTCATAGTCTAGCATCTCTCTAGCTGCACACACCTCCCATGCTCGACATTGACAGGCAACTCCTCCACTCTCACTTGAAGGGTCATCATCTCTGCTCCTCTCACCAGCTGGAGAGATATTCCTCTCTGTCAGTAGCGATTTATCACCAGTTCACTGTTACTTCTGGCTGACTCAAACCACCAACCCAGGTGACCTTTGGGCTTCAGAGGCAGCAACGTTACCACTCAGCCAGACCCCCTGCCCTAGTGACAGAACACAACATTGGCTGAATGGAAGACACTTGTAGGCAAACCCAAGAGTTGCATGTATAATTGGTAGGAGTTTCTGCCAGGGACCACCCCGTCATAGGGACTACCTGGCTGAGTCAACCCTGTACCAGTGATAGTGGTAGCACCCAATGGCCAGAGTGGGGGGCCCATTGCAAGGCTGTGCCCTAGAACCAGCAGCAACCTGACTCAGACACTTAGTTTTCAAAATGGCTCCTGACCCAAATGTAGCCCTCTTCCACTATAAGACCAGCTAGCCACTATAAGACCAATCATTCATGAATTTATTGAATCCTTATATATCTATATATATAAAAATGGACGTGCGTATGTATGCGCGTATGTATGCGTGTATGTATGTTATGTATGCACGTCTCCGTGCCTTGCCCTACGGCCACGAAACTTGGCACACACGTACCTTGCAGCCTGGAAGGAATCACTGCGGGGGTCAGACCCCCCTACAGCCCCCCGTTTTTCAGGGAGGGGGCCCGGTTCGTCAGGAACCAAGGGGATTGCATTGGACTACAGGTCTGCTGCCACCCTGTGGTCACAAATGATTCTGCAGGTTATGTGGGAGGGCTAGAGTTGCTCAGCTACTACACAGGGACAGAACGGAAAGTGAAACTAAACTGCTTTGCCCTGCCTGAGTTGGCCAGGCTGGAAAGGGCAGGATCCAGGGAGTTCCAGCACCCACTCGGATCTGAGAGGGGCCTATTTGCAGGGAGCTACCTGGCCACCTCTGCCTGTTTCTCATACGTCAGGGCTATCCTGCCACAGGACCTGCAGCTACTGATCGGTGAGTGTGCCAATTGCATTATGCTCCTTTGCGTGCTTCTCTCCCTGTATTCATTCCTTCTCCTAATACAAGCTGGGGATACTTTGTCCCCTGGGCAACGCCGGGTAACAAACAGCTAGTAAAAGTTACAAACAAACAGCTAGTATATATATATATACAAACAGCTAGTATATATAACAAACAGTTGGTAACAAACAGCTAGTATATATATATATAAAAGTTACTGTGCTGCCAACTAGTGGTTGTTAACAGACATGTAGCTGCTGCAGCCCACCTCTTCCACATGCATCATTCTAGCAAGTCTGGCAAGAGAAGCACATCATGTGACTTCATTCCATTCAGTATTTCCCCACCCCTTGCAAGCAGCAACCAATGAATGGGAGAGGGAGGGGGCAACACTGACCATGATGTGGTCCATCATCATGCTTTCCTTTACTGAACATATCTAGGGAGAGGCAATGTTCGGACGAACATCCTTAACATTTACTTATGCCTTTAAAATAGCATGGGAGGCAGCCCTGAGAGAGACTCCAGCATATTTTGGCATCCAAGGTATAGATGTGTGGGTTTTGGCATGTGCCCATCTGCAATTTGTTCAAGTTGCCCTTTGAAGATTCTTCTCCTTTTTTTCAGAGCTGTAAAGTATTCATAAAAGCTAACAACTATCTGAGAAAATTAGCATTGATGGATGTTTTCTTGCTCTCCATCAGGAAATGATGTACTTGAAACTCATTACAGATCTTCACAGAAACTCTGCCGAATGTGCCTTGGGCTTTGTGTGGGTCGGCACATGCTGCATTTGCTGCATAATTCATATCTCTTGTGTCCCGTTTAATGTGTAACATGTACTCCTTGTTAATTAGGAAAAATTAAAACTGCCCCCCTCCTTTCACCTTCAGACAGAACCAGAGAATTGATGTTGAAATCAAGAAAACATTGATTCATTTTCTCCACCTTGCATTCAATTTCCAGCAGGGCTCTAGATCTATTCCATTTTAACAACTGCGGAAGAGAGAATTGTGCACCTGGAGTCACTGGCTCTCCCTTGGTGATGCCTATTTCTGGCAAATGAGCTTGACACAAGGGTTTCTAAATGGATCTCCCTTCTAATTGTCTTTCCCTTCTGTGCTGCTGCCACCAGTCAATATGATATTTGAGCGGATGTAAGCTTGGAGGGGCAGAGACCCAGCCTTCTGTCCTTCTTGTATTATAAAAGCAGGGGTGGGCAGAAGGCAGATTAGATCTACTGGCAGATTTCTGGGTAGTTTACAGTAGATCACCAAGAGTTCAAAAAACAGATTGCAACAAAAAGGATTCTTTTTTTTCTTTTTCTACATGGTACTCCTGAAATGAATAAAGCTTAGGGGGAAATCTGAAGTCGGTTTTTGTATGAAAGGACTGGGAGCTCAGTTCCATTTCTGAAAACAAATTCTTGCTTTGCACAGTGTTCAGAGACACCCTGTTCCTTATTTTTAAGTAAACGTCTGCCCCTGTTGAGTGACTATTTTGTGCTCCGCTCCAGCTGGTAGACCCCGGGGCAGAGGCAGAGCATCCATAAGGCATGGTGTTGAACCTGCCATGGGTGGCATCAGAGGAGTGGGCGCTTTGGCAAAGGAGAGGATGAATTCTGGACACAAGGGGTGTGTCAGAGGTGCAGGGGGTGCAGTGACATGTCACATCGTGTGTGTGTCTCCACCCCACCCCAGACACCATCGGAGGCAGCAATAGCTCTGCCTCAGGATTCTAGTAAAAAGCAAAAAAAAAAAAAATCCCACAGGGTGCAATCCTAAACCACTTCCCAGCACTGGGGTAAGGAAAATGCAGCTCCTAGGTAAGGGAACAAACATTCCTTTCTCTTGAAAGGAAGTTACTACTACTCTGCAGAATGCAGAACATGCCCCTTTGGCACAGCTATGTCACTTCTGGAAAGTTGGTTAAGATTGTGCCCTTAAAATCTACCCAGCCTTAAAGAGTACTAAGTTCCATTGATTGTACTCTGTACAGTACATTAAGTAGTAATGATAAATTAAACCACACTTCACCATGCTTTTCGTCACAGTTCATTCCTTCACTGTACATGTGGTTTGATTTCAGACTGCCTTCCATTTTTCTCAGGATCCTAGAACCAGTGGCGTTCCTATAGGGGGGGTGGAGCGTTAATGTTTGCAAGGAGCCTTACCTGGCCATGGAAATAGCTCCTTTCCTGCACCACTTTAGCCAATCCTCAGGGGGAAAAGCAACGTCTTGGCATCTCTTACTGGCTACAGTGGCAAGGAGCAATTTACATGGGAGGGTAAGGCTCCTTGCAAAACTTGGAGGTCCGCCTCCCTCTAGGGCGCCATTGCCTAGAACTCTGGGAAACATGTCGGTTTGGGCAGATATCAACACTCCACATCGAAGGCCTATGTTAAACCTTCCTTCCTGATGAACCGCAGGAAGGATTTTGTTTTGCATGGGAGAGTATTCAAAAATACAAATCCCACCCCCAGCTTCACCTCCAGTCTAAAGTGGTACAATCTTCCACTTGATTCTATATCTTGAGAAAACTGCATTAGGGTCTAGCCAGGGTTAAAAGATATAAGTAAGTGAAACAAGAATATGCACAGAGGAAGAACATCTCACCTGGTTGCTTGTGCACGGACACCATAAAAACATTTCAGCACAAGCAGAATGAACAAAAGTTGAACCAAAATGACTGAGAAATATTCATTCATTTTATGAACTGCAGTGTTGTTGGTTTTTTGCATAGTTCATTTATAATAAAGGTTTTTCCCATCACCTTAGCATTTCACCTCAGGGCAAAGTCATAGATTTTTCCCCAAGTATCGATTCCTTGTTATATCCTAAATGAGATATAGGGATTAATTTTTCTTCCTCACGTCTAGCTCTGGGTAGCGGAAAGTATTGTCTTGGTCCAGTTCGGTCCATTTTCAGTTCCTCCTTAAGGGGATTGAACTGGTCAAAGTATTTGATTTCTTTTGACACAAATCTTATCAGAAATATATAGTTAAATGTGAAAAGAAAACAATAGATTTATTAATAATTTGGGGAATAATATTTCTCAAGGATAAAGAATGCACATTGGTAGACTAGAGCCCTCAAAAAATTCAAGATAAATAATGATTTTTCAGTTCATTTCCTAGCACTGACTGAACATCTATTTGGTTTTTACTTTTAGGGCTAAAATGTTTTCTACAAAAAGAGTCCCAACGAATTCACTTATTTACATTTAAATATGTATATGATTGAACTGTAGAGCAGTAGGAATCCTTGAGCATTTATCTAATGAGACAATATTGGTGATCCAATAGCAAAGCAGCAGCAGTAATAGTAGAGGTTCTTTTTCTCTTCCCACAGAGCAGTTACTTTCAATGTCCTATACTGCTTCTTGGGAGGAAAGCTATGGCAAACCTAGACAACTTAATAAAAAGCCAAGACATCACCTTGTCAACAAAGGGTTGCATAGTCAAAGCTATGGTTTTCCAGTAGTAATGTGTGGCTGTGAGAGCTGGACCATGAGGAAGGCGGAGCGCCAAAGAATAGATGCTTTTGAATTATGGTGTTGGAGAAGACTCTTGAGAGTCCCCTGGACTGCAAAGAAATGCAATCGGGCAATCCTCCAGGAAGTCAAGCCTGATTGCTCCCTGGAAGGACAATACTGAAGCTGAAGCTCCAATACTTTGGCCACCTGATGAGAAGAGAGGACTCTTTAGAAAAGACCCTCATGCTGGGAAAGATGGAAGGCAAAAGGAGAAGGGAGCAGCAGAGGATGAGATGGTTAGATAGTGTCACCGAAGCAATGAACATGAAATTGGGCAAACTCCGGAAGCTAGTGGAGGACAGGGAGGCCTGGCATGTTGTGGTCCATGGGATTGCGAAGAGTCGGACAAGACTTAGTGACTGAACAACAACAACAAATACTCCAGAGGAATCCTTGAAGTTTAGCAGAGACTCCACATTAAAGCATTCAGAAATGGTGGACACAATTTCCTGAAATACTTGCTCACCAGTACTGATTTTCTCCCAGAAATGCACAGCTGAAATTAGTGTGTCCACTCAAATATGTCCCAGAACCCTTCTGCAACTAACTGCAGGTCCATCTGGCCCATCTAAAAGGGGACTGGACAGATTTCTGGAGGAAAATTCCATCTTGGGCTATATGCCATGATGGGTGGTGCAACCTCCTTACATTAATAGTAGGCTACTTCAGAATGCCAGGTGCAAGGGATTGGCAACAGGATGCAAGCATCTTGTTGTCTACTGAACTCTCTTAGGCACCTGGTGGGCCACTGTAAGATACAGGAAGCTGGACTAGATGAGCCTTTGGCCTGATCCAGCAGAGCTCTTCTTATGTTCTTAGGTTCTTGGCAAACTAACACCAAAAACGTTCACTGAAGAAATAAAGTGGGGTGGTGGTGGAAGGTTATAGCAAAGTCTTGCTGCAAACACATTGCTTGCAGAAGCTCCTAGGTTGAACTGTTGGGTATGGGTGGGAAAAATGGTTCTCTGAAATTGTGGAAATCCACTACCAGTCAGTGTAGATAATACTGAGCTAAGTGGACCAGTGATCTGATCTAGCATAAGGCAGCTTTGTGCCTGTAACATGGATCCCCTATTCAGACACTGCACAGGTCCATATTTCCTTACTGCTATAGGGGCTCCCAGCCCATTCATTGGGTCTGGTGCCATCCTGTGAAATGAGACAATAATACAGTATTGCAACCTAAAATCCCACTAGACTGCATCAAAGGTAACACACAGCAGGTTGGGGCTCGCATGACGAGACTTTCTTCTAACTGTATTGGAAATTGCATCCATTTGTTGGAATAGACTCTACTACTGGACAGAGAACCATTGAATATTCACTTCCTACCCTGTCAGTTCAGTAGTAAGCATAGAGCACGTCACAAGAATGTCATTTTTCCCATTTCTTTTTGTTTTTAATGTAGCAGAACTTGGATGTTCACCTAGCTCTTGTAATCCTTCAGTATTGAACAGAAGGGAAGGAACTCCCTCTGGTGCAAGAGCTTTGTATTTGCACAACTTATTCATGATCCAGCAATCATACTGAAGTTAAGCAAGCCTGGGTCAGGTTAACACTTGGATAAGAGATTACCTAGGAAGCCTCTGTGACCCAGTTGAAATTCAAGGATGGAAGAAGGTCAGGTTAGAAAATATATATATAGAAAATAAAGAGAACGTATGTGTGTATGTTCCACATAGGCTCTGGAACGCCTGGAGCGATTTACATAAAACTTGGTACGCATATGTCTTATGGCAAAGGCGGTGCCATGTGAAAATGATCGAAAACGGCCGCTATTGGTGTTGAATCCATAGTTTCTAGGGTCGCTGAGATGAGCGGCAAAGCTCCCGATGCCATTTGAGTCCAGGTTCGGCCCCCATCGGCGTGGGGGGTGAGAAGGGGTGCAACATAAAATGTCCACCATGACCTGCTGGAATGCCTGAAGCAATGTGCACCAAACTTGGTACCCATATGCCTTACACTCTGGAAAGAAATACTGCAGGGGTATGACCAGTGATGTCATGCAGGGGGTACGCGGGGGTACGCGAGTACCGGTTTCTAGGATTAGAGCTGGCCCCGCCCACTCGCCCGCCCACTCGTCGACTCCGCCCTCTGCAACGTTTGAATTTCCTGCATGATTGAGTTGCCTGCATGTTCTCAGAGCCAGCCAGGCAGGCAGGCATCGAGTGGAGCCTTTCCTTTCCTTGCCACTGAAAAATGAGTTGCTCTGGGGTTTTAACATGATGCCAGGCCTCCTTAACATGTTCTGGGGGGTGCTGTGGAATACTGTTGCAACAGTTGGGTCAGTTTAAAATCATCTGAGGCCTCAAAAAGGGCTTTTTTCATGTCGCTTCCTGCCACGACATCACTTCTGGCTTATGACGTCACTTCCGGTGGGCAGGTCCCGACACGTGCCAATCAAAAGTGAGTACCTGTTCTTAAATCATTTAGATGACAACACTGGGTATGACACCCCTACCACCCCTAGGGATGGGGGTGCGAAGGAGGTGCCATGTAAAAATACTCGAAAACAGCCAAATCAATTGGTATTGAATCCATAGTTTTCAGGGTCGCCGAGACGAACGGTGACGCTCCCGATGCCGTTTGAGTCCGAGTTCGGTCCCCCTCGGCATGGGGGGTGAGAAGGGATGCAAGAAACAGTGCTTGGAAATAGATGATCCTCAGCTCGCTGATGGTAGCATAGAGGACCCCATTTTATTTCAGATTTCAAAACTCATCCCACTTCTAAAAATACTGTGGGGGTAAGACACCCATTGCGCCCCTAGGAGTGGGGGTGGGAAGGGGGTGCCATGTAAAAATACTCGAAAACGGCCAATATTGTTGTCAAATCCATAGTTTCCGGGGTCGCTGAGATGAACAGTGATGCTCCCGTTTAAGTCCACGTTCAGTCCCCATCGGCATGGGGCATGAGAGGGGGTGAACAATAAAATGTCCACAATGGCCAACATTAGTGTCAAATCCATAGTTTTTGGGGTCGCAAAGCTGATGGGGGACAGTCCCGATGACATTTAAGCCCAAGTGGAGTCGAATAGAACAAATAGAACTCTGTAGAACCATCTGGAAATTTTTAGAAATCTTGGACTCCAATCAAATACTTGCCATGTTACCAGGCATAGTCACTGAATACAAGGCTGATACTGTAGTAGATGCCTATGAGGTCGTCAATTTCCCATCAGACTTCCTAAACTCACTTGATCCGGCTGCATTGCCACCACATCGTCTTTTACTTACAGTGGGATCTCCAAGTATTTTACTACGGAACCTCGACCCGCCAAAACTTTGCAATGGCATAAGGCTGTGTGTCAAGAAGATGCTGGGTAATGTAATTGAAGCGACTATCTTAACAAGAAAGGGAGAGGATGAAACAGTTTTTTTCCCACGGATAACACTCATTCCGACCGATCTCCCTTTTAATTTTAAGAGATTGCAATTTCCAGTGAGACTTGCATTCTCGATCATGATCAACAAGTCACAGGGGCAGTCTATTAAGTACTGTGGAATGGATTTGAGATCTCCATGTTTTTCCCATGGACAACTTTATGTTGCTTGCTCAAGGTTGGGTTCACCCAAGAATGTATTTATTCTTGCTCCTGGAGGTGAAACTAAAAATGTTGTCTATAATCAGGTTCTGAGTTAAATTAATATTATATTGAATTTGTAAAAGATTTTACTTTATAATTTTTATACTGTACTTATACTTCTAATTTCCTGTACATAAAATTACTTTGATTTTACACTATAGATAGAATTCGTTCCTTTTCCTGTCTAATAGAAGCTTGGGATACATAAATACCCGGGCAACGCCAGGGAAGGACAAGCTAGTAAAGGAATAAAGCCACCATGAGTTCCAAAGTCCCTCATTCAGAGCAGTCAAGTCTGATGCCCCCCATCTGATGCCCCCCAAGACTGATGCTCCCCAGGGATAGTGATATGTTATAGAGTTGTTTTAAGGATTGCTGAAATTATTTAATAGTTGGACATTGGTATTAATAATTTGACATTAGAAATTAGTATGTAAGCATGTATGCATATGGGTTTTAATGTGGCTTTCTTTTACCATCAAGTCTCAGGAATTTAAGAAGAAAAAAATGTAATTTACTAAATCTGTCTCTTTTTCTTTTTTCTTTCCCTACCCCCTAATTCTTCTTATATGAACATTCAAGAAAACACAAGCTCATAGTCCCAAATGCCCAAGCGCTTAAGTATGCAGACTCCTGCCTATGTACTTTGAGTTAGAATATGCCTGCTCAGCTTGGAAAGCAAGACTTTCACTGCATCCCCATCATCATTTTGAGGAAGAAACTGCTTCATATTCTGTCAGAAGAGCTCCTCCTGCTGGTGGTATGAAGCATGGCACAAGATGAAAAGCAACAGGCATTTCCAATTACCTGTGTACAGTACAGCGATGTAACATGTATCTCAGCCTAAAGTATACATTTATCAAACGGAAGTCCCTCCTTCTTTGCTCCCAACCATGTAAGCAAATAATAGCCAAAGTACCTATTTACAGCAATACTCTTAAGGAGGAAAGCGTCACTGAAAAGCAGCCTGCAGCTAGATTGTTATAACGCTATGTCATAATCTTCTCCACATTTGCAAAGATCTCCTTTTAAAGTACTTGAAAGATGAAGCAATGGTTAGATGTCGTTTATGAATTAGATATTTGCAAGCCTACAATGTATGCAGGAGTTGTCAAGTGCGTGCAGTTTTATCAGCATGATCAGTGTACTTAGACATTATTTATAGCATTTACAAAGTTGTACTTTTAAAAGTATTGAACTCTTCTTTCAACATCTTCCCCCTTAATCTCCTTTTAACCCTCTTCTTTCCCTATTTTTCTTTCCTTTTTATTTTCCTTGACATTTCTTTATTGTAGTGGATCCAGATTTTATGTACCATATTGTCCATTTCACATGTAAATATTACACGTTTTTGAGATTTGAGTGCCTCATTCTAAAAAGCATTGTGTTCACACATCGTCTCGAGGTCTTCAAGATTTTTTCAAGCATATGGGAATGTTTACCGGAGACACTGCAACACATACAATCAACAGGAGTTGGACTGAAGAATTTTGGAGAAGGCCGGAAAAGTGACTATGAAAGGTTTGGCTGTGACTTTCGTGAAGTGTTGATCTTCTACAGTTTTCTAGTCAATCTGTGGATGCAACATGATGGCGGGGAGGAGAGGCTGATGGAATCCTTTTGAAAAACTGGACAGCTTTAAAAACAAAATTGAGAAGAGCTTCCTCTGAAGAAATCTGTCTGAGCCTAAACCTGATACTCTCCTTTTTCGCATTTGCTTTATAGTCATCCCCTCCCCTCCCCAAACAATTTTTGGTTGTCTGTTTTTGATCAGAAATGAATGCTGATATGCTGATTTATGAATGGTGCTGATATGCTGATAATGAATGGATATGAATGGTGAATGCTGATATGTATAGATCAGAAAAGCACATGGCCAGGGGCGGTCCTGGCTCTTCCGCCTGAGAACAAGGAACACTAAAGCTGCCCCCCCCCAACCTGGAAGTAATTGTGGCGACGTGATGATGTCATCGCAATTACTTCGGGCACACTTGGAGCAGTTGCCACATGCTTCTTTCACTTTAAAAAAACAGTGAAAAAATGGGCAGTGCCACTTGGAGCAGTATGTAACAGCTCTGAGTGCGTGCTGCTGGGAAGCGTGGATGGTTGTGTGGTGCAGCCCCCCAAGCATGCCACCCAGGGACACTTGTCCCCACTGACTCCCCTCAGGTACACTAATACACATGGCTCCTAAGAAAAATAACCAAGGGGGTGGAAATCGACTATGGTGTGCTGCTTTTGATGAGTCTTTGGATCCTTCAGAGGATGCAATCAATCATATGTCTATTACAGACACAACACTGGCCTCTTGCAAACCCTACTTGTAAATCTGGAGTCAGCCTTGGGAGTATTCTCTTTCTCTTCCACTCTCCATTATGAATTTTCCTCTGTTTCCTTATCATTTCTAATCATGGTTAAGCATTTCATCTGCCCCAACATTAACAATGGTTAAGGCTAAACAGGTGCCCTCTTACCCAGGACATGACACCCCACCTTAAACCCTAGTTTGAAATGCTAGAATGCAAATTTACAGATGATCTTATGTCTGCTGCTAAAAAACTATGGGGGACTGAAATTCCCAAAGCAGTCAAGGGGCAAAACATTTACCAAAGGAGAAGCAACACATATGGCTTCCCAAAAATGCAGCTGATGGGAGGAAATTGAGAGTCCAATCCAATCTTAACCTTTCCCCACTGCCCCTGCTGTCCCCCCTGCTGGGCAAAAAGCAGATCAGGGGTGGTGGAATTTTCATTAGGAAATGATAAGCAAAGCCACTCAGTGCTATGGCTGCAATCCAAACGAAGATCTCCTATGAGCATTGTTGTTGTTCAGTCGCTAAGTCGTGTCCGACTCTTCGCGACCCCATGGACCACAGCACGCCAGGCCTCCCTGTCCTCCACTAGCTTCCTGAGTTCGCCCAATTTCATATTCATTGCTTCGGTGACACTATCTAACCATCTCATCCTCTGTCGCCCCCTTCTCCTTTTGCCTTCAATCTTTCCCAGCATGAGGGTCTTTTCTAAAGAGTCCTCTCTTCTCATCAGGTGGCCAAAGTATTGGAGCTTCAGCTTCAGCATTTGTCCTTCCAGGGAGCAATCAGGCTTGACTTCCTGGAGAATTGACCGATTGGATCTCTTTGCAGTCCAGGGGACTCTCAAGAGTCTTCTCCAACACCATAATTCAAAAGCATCGATTCTTCGACGCTCTGCCTTTCTTATGGTCCAGCTCTCACAGCCATACATGGCTACTGGGAAAACCATCGCTTTGACTATGCGAACCTTTGTTGGCAGGGTGATGTCTCGGCTTTTGATTAAGTTGTCTAGGTTCACCATAGCTTTCTTCCCAAGAAGTAAACGTCTTTTAATTTCATGGCTGCAGTCACCATCTGCGGTGATCTTGGAGCCCAGGAAAATAAAGTCTGTCACTGCTTCCATTTCTTCCCCTTCTGTTTGCCAGGAAGTGATGGGAGTGGTTGCCATGATCTTAGTCTTTTTAATGTTGAGCTTCAAGCCAATTTTGGCACTTTCCTCTTTCACCCTCATCAAAAGGTTCTTTAGGTCTTCCTCACTTTCTGCCAGTAGAGTGGTATCGTCTGCATATCTGAGCATTATGCTCTTAAAAGCATTATGCTCCTATGAGCATTATGCAACTTAAAAAAAAAAGGAGATACTATTCATGCTTCCCCATCTCAGTTGCAGACCCAGCAAATGGGCTACCCCGGGGCAAAGAAGGGGAGCACCATCCCCTCCGTTAGCTCCCTGCCCAGGGGTGTCATTCAAATGATTTAGGAACAGGAACTCACTTTTGATTGGCACTTGTCGGGAACCCGGAACCAGTCACGGAGCCCGTTAGGATCCGGAACACCTGTTCTGGTCCGTTCACCCTGAATGACATCACTGCCTTCACCCCCCTAGGAATCTGGAGTTGCTCCCTTTAACCCTCTGAGAAGAAGGGTTACCAAGAAGAAAAGCTCTTTGCAGAAGAATTGGGAGGGGGAGGAGGGAGAGTGAAGTGGGCGGAGTCAGCCCTAATTTTAACTAGTGGAACTGAGTTCCCCCGCGTTCCCCCTGCATGACATCACTGTCCCTGCCCCTTGCTCCACTCCACCACACTACCATTCCACACCAGGCTCCATTCTGGAGCCGTACAGAGGCAAGGGAGGATGGGCAGGTGGTATACCGCTCGCCTCTGCCAGAGGTGGAACACTTTGTTGCTGCCCTCCTCCCACTCCACCAGCCCAGCGCCTGAGGCATTTGCTCCTCCTCCATAATGGTAGGATCGCCACTGCCCCAGCTAGTTGATGTTCCGCAGTTCAACATTCAACAGGGAATTAGGTCTGTAGACCCAGGTCTCTCTTGAATGTCTAGTTCCAGCTTTGGAAAAAAACATTAGTTTCTATAAATACACCCACAGTATTGATGAACGTCTGTACTGAAGGGAGTTGGTTGGTTCATATATTTTTATGTGACCTCTACTCACATTTTTAAAGCTCATTGCTACATTTTTCATTAATGTTTCAAGAGTAAGCAAACCTTTTGCTGGGTTAGTTTAGAGCTAGCACAAACTCCGTGTGGAACATTTTGCTTTGAACCAATAGATACAAGAAGTTGATTCTGAACTCACTAAGGTTGCAATCCTATTCACACTTACTTGGGATAAGCCCCAATGAATATTATGGGCTTGCCTAGGATTGGGCTCTCGATGTGTTTTGAATTGCAGCACCCATTTCAGAATATATATGAATACGTTTTCCAGATTTTTCACCCCCTCCTTATGTTCCTTAAGGCTCTTCTTGGCACCAAATGCTTTTCATCTTATCAAGGTGCTCATTATAGAGGAGGTTTGGAAAGGGAGGGATATCATTTTAATGATGAAGTTAATGCTTGGAGAGTGTCAAGAATTGATTCCATGGGAGTGCTGGTGGCTGATTTCCCCCAAAGGCTACACAGAATGTTGCTGTTATAATGTTAACTGTTAAATCCTGGCATGTCACACTACAGCAAGGATAATTTCCTTTTGAGGAGATCCATCTCCACATAATTAGCCCTTTTTGAGGTGTATATATTGGAGCAAAGATAGTTTTATGTACAAGTTTTTTTAAATGCATCAAAGACGTACAGCATTGTTTCTGATATCATGTCTCACCTAAGCCAATTTTTAAAATGCATACTCCACTGAAAGAGGTTTGGCCCATTCAGGAGGTTAGGTGATCTGTGTTGTATCAGTGGTGGATAGCGGGGAGGGGGTGAGAGGACGGTAGATTTGGGGTGCTATTCACCCTGCCACTCCCATCCCCCTGCATACTGCTGAGATGCAGTCCACATTTATCTACATTCCCGCCTGCTAAAAGTGGATAGAAAGCAGGTCATTTGCCTCCTTACCTTGCTCATAGCATGATTTCTTCAATTACAGAAGTGCAGGATTTCCAGTTTGATTACAGGGACCACTCAAATGAAGGAGTTTCTTCATTCACATAGTCCTTCAAAACAAACTGGAAGTCCAGCACTTCTGGAACTGAAGGAACCATGCAAGAAGCATGGCAAGAGTCTTTTTTATTGTGCAATATGGTGGGCCCTCGTTATCCGCAGAGGTTCCGTTCCAGGAACCTCTGTGGATAACAAAATCCACTGATATTTGAATCTGTGGATTTTGGCCAGTTAACCCTCCAAACCTGACCAGAGAACAGCTTTGGTTGGGTCTGCAAGGTTTTCTGAAGGCTGGAGAGGCAGCATGTGACTGCTTGCAGCCTCGCCAGCCCTCAGAGGGCCCAAAACAGGTGAAAAGACACAACTTCGGTTTTCTTTTTCTTGGCTCCCATTAGACCTCACACGATTTTCATGAGATTTCACCCCCCAAAAAATCATGTGAGGTCTCACACGATCCAAGATGGCTATAGCTGGGAAAACCAGAAGAAGAGGCCTCCAGGGACATCTCCAGAGCACCGTCAGGCTCTGTGGTGCATAGTTCGGAAACCTCTGCTGTAGCCCATCACTCTCTTCCTCACTTCCTCTTCTACTCCATTTCCCTCTTCCTTTTCAAATACAGGAAGGATTTCCAAGAGGGAGAGAAACAGAGACAATGTCTGATATGCCACCAGATAAGTGGGGGGGATTGTGTTTGGTGCACCACATTTGGTGCCAGGAACTTTGGTTGGCCCTGATACATGCCTCAGTTTTGCTCCAGCGTGCACTCTTTACATCCCAAAAAATATACATGAGCATATAATGAAAATGTACATATTTTCAGTGAGAACTTAAGAACAGCAAAACATGAGACAAGCAGCAATTTGGGACACTCCACTCACAAATGGCCATAAACCGAAAAGCAGGAACAAAATTTCAGATATCATTGTTTAGCTGTTTTTAATTGGAAGCTGCAGAAGCAGAAGGAATTTATTTGAGGGGTTTTTTCTCCTGCGACATCGACAGGTAGCTTTCCACTCTTCCTGAGATTGCAGGTAAAGTGCTTTTTCAGATGCTACCTAGGGCTAATGCTTTTGAAAGCTACTTGGAATCCAGAGTTTATATAGCAACCACTCCTCTTGTTACTGCGGCTTTAAGGAGTACAAAAAAAGTTTAATAAGGAAGGCACACTTTCACTCAAAGGTCACTTAAATGAACATGACGCTATCTTCAAATCAGGTTAATATGATTCACTCTTGACAGATAGCAGCTCTCTAAGGCAACTTCCCAAACTTTCTGGGCCACCAACCCCCTGCTCCTGCTGCTGCCTGTCACTGAACTTAGAAGGAAGTGCCAGTGATGCAGCAACACAAGATGCAATGATAGCAGCAGCACTTACTTCCAGGTTCATGCCTGGAAAACAATCCAAAGGTCGTAATAAAACTGCCCAGGGATGGAGGGTGGGTGGGCATACACAGCAGTGCATGCGGCCCTCAAAATCATGGCACAGAGCCTTTGCTCTGTGATCTGGTGTTGCTGAGCAGTTTGGCCAGCCCATGACCTGCAGTGCCCCAGGGGAATCATCACTGTGCCCCAGGGTGTCAGTATGTTCAGTTTGGGAACTCCTGCTCTAAGACCTCAGGCTGAAGTATTCCCCAGCCCAGCAACCTCAGGCTCTTTAAAGGGAGTTGTCAGAGGCCAAACTGCAGGATATCATATACCTGGATTTTCAGAAGGCATT
This sequence comes from Lerista edwardsae, assembly GCA_029204185.1. NCBI lineage: Eukaryota > Metazoa > Chordata > Lepidosauria > Squamata > Scincidae > Lerista > Lerista edwardsae. The sequence continues at coordinate 1,489,620 of JAJKFI010000065.1, forward strand.
TGACACAGTCCCCCATCAAAGGCTGCTGAAGAAACTTCATAGTCAGGGAATAAGAGGTCAGGTCCTCTTATGGATCCAGAATTGGTTGAGGGCCAGGAAACAGAGAGTGGGGGTCAATGGGCAATTTTCACAATGGAGAGAGGTGAAAAGTGGAGTGCCCCAGGGATCTGTCTTGGGGCCCGTGCTTTTCAACTTATTCATAAATGACCTGGAGACAGGGATAAGCAGCGAGGTGGCCAAGTTTGCGGATGACACAAAACTTTTCCGGGTGGTAAAAACCAGAAAGGATTGTGAAGAGCTCCAGAAGGATCTCTCCAAGTTGGGGGAATGGGCAGCCAAATGGCAGATGCGTTTCAACGTAGACAAATGTAAAGTTATGCACATTGGGGCAAAAAAACAAAACTTCACCTATAGGTTAATGGGTTCCGAGCTGTCTGTGACAGCTCAGGAGAGAGATCTTGGGGTGTTGGTGGAGAATTCAATGAAGGTGTCGACCCAGTGTGCAGCAGCAATTAAGACGGCCAATTCCATGCTTGGGGTCATTAAAAAAGGGGTTGAGAATAAAACAGCCAATATTATCATGCCATTGTACAAATCAATGGTAAGGCCACACCTGGAATACTGTGTCCACTTCTGGTCGCCGCATCTCAAAAAGGACAAAGTGGAGCTGGAAAAGGTGCAGAAGAGAGCGACAAAAATGATTATGGGGCTGGGGCACCTCCCTTATGAAGAAAGACTGCAGCGTTTGGGGCTCTTCAGCCTAGAAAAAAGGCGCCTGAGGGGGGACATGATTGAGACATACAAAATTATGCATGGAAGGGATAGAGTCGATAAAGGGATGTTCTTTTCCCTTTCTCAAAACACCAGAACCAGGGGGCATCCGCTAAAACTGAGGGTTGGGAGAGTTAAAACAGATAAAAGGAAGTACTTTTTTACCCAGCGGGTAGTTAATCTGTGGAACTCTTTGCCACAGGAGGTGGTGATGGCACCTGGTCTTGATGCCTTTAAGAGGGGATTGGACAGATTTCTGGAAGAAAAGTCCATTGTGGGCTATAGGCAATGATGGGTTGTAGCCTCCTAACATTAGTAGTAGGCTACTTCAGAGTACTGGGTGCAAGGGAGTGGCAACAGGATGCAAGCATCTTGTTGTCTCATGCCTCCCTGGGGCACCTGGTGGGCCGCTGTGAGATACAGGAAGGTGGACTAGATGGGCCTTTGGCCTGATCCAGCAGGGCTCTTCTTATGTTCTTATGGTATACATGCAAAGCATACCCTGTTCCTTTGAGCTATGCATTCTCTCAATCCTTGGTCTTTATGCTTTAGTCATCATAATGCTTTATCAAGGGTCATCAGTCTGACTCAACCTTCTGTCTGAGCACAATCCACAGGAACTTCTCGCAAATGAGATCCATGTCCTTGCAGAATCTTCTATTGGGCAAACTGTACCATTAGGCAGGGTAAGGCAGCCCACATTAGAAAATTGTTGTTCTATTGTATTTGTACCATCAGGAGAGCAGTACCTGGATATTCTGCCTGAGCTACCAAAATACCACCTCAGACTCCCCACCACCACCACCACCACCACCCCAGGAAATTTCACTAGTTTTAGCAAAATTATTTTGTTTTTCTCAAAATTCCCTGGGGAAAGTTTATGTGAAGAGGCAATTTCAAACTTCACTGTAAATGAATAAATTACAGTATACTGATAATCTAGAGATGAGTGGACTCTCCCACTCCATGCCAATGCCAAATTCTTGAGGGTCTTGAGCCAAAACCCATCTCTGGCCCCACGCACACCATGGTTGCTGCCTCCACGGGATACTGAGGCTTCAGGGGTTGGCCAGATGGCCCCCGGACATCTTGACCCAGGACCTCAACCAGTGACGGGATCTGGGAATGAGGAAGCGGAACACTGGGCGGGACTTACGCGTGGTTGGCTGCCCGTCCGTTCCGTTCTGTGTCTGCCCTGGCCTCGGCGGGGCACCTGCTCACTAGGGGGGACAGGTGGGGGGGCGTGCCGGGTGCCTGGGCAAGCAGCGGTGGGGCGCACCAACCGAGGGCAGCCCCCCCCCCGAGGCCAGGACAGGCGGCAGAACGGAACGGACGGTCTGCCAATCATGCGTAAGTCCCGCCCAGTGTTCTGCAACGACCATAAGGAGTTGAGAAGGCTGGCCTACCAATATGAATGTTGTAAGGATTCCTGAGATAACGTACATGAAGCATTTTGACCTCCTGAAATGCATTCTATAAATACTCACTATTATTACCTTGCTCGAATCCCCACTTCAGTAGGGTTTCTACAGGAATTCCCAATGGATTGTGCCCTCTGCCAGTAACAAGTTTTCCCCTCAGCAGCTGGTTCTATTTAGAAAGTTTCATAGGGCCATTTCATTATTTGTTCATTTATTAGGAACGGCAGGAGCGGCTGTAAGAAACAAGCAGTCTCAGCTGGCTGCTGGAAGTATGACTATACTTTGTAATATAGCACCAAGAGAATCTATATTGTGTGCCTCATGGAAAACACTTTGATAAGACATCTTGACCCAGGACTTCCATTACTCATTTTAATTGAAATCTGTTACCGTTCTTTTTTTTTCCTTTTCCGTAACATAAAGTGAAGTTCAAAATACCCTTTTGGAGTTTCAATGTGGGCATTTCTGACTAAAAATGCTACTAGCTTGATTTCTCTGTTGTAAACAAAGCGACACAGTTGCTGGGCTCGCCTGTATAGATTGTGTAACATTTCTTAAAATGGAACTGAATTTTCAGTCATAGAAATAAATTTCCTCATTCAAAGCTAGAAGGAATCTCTGCCACTTAAACCTCAAGTCAGTTGTAAAGTCCGGTTGCATTAATCCCAGTGAAGAATGTTGGTTCTGTTTATAGGCCGGCTAATCTTTGTCTTGACAAGACCAGGTGTACTCCTGCTCACTCTGAACCATGTTTGTTGTCTTCCCCCTCTACATCCCCTGCCCCAGTGGTGTCATCTACAAACAAGGAACGGGAACACTGGGCGGGACTTATACGGGACTGCCGCGTGATTGGCTGCCCGCCCGTCCCGTTCCACGGCTGCCCTGGCCTCGGGGGGGGTGCCTGCTCGCCGGGGGAGATGGGGGGGGCGCCGGAGCCTGGGTGAGCAGCAGTGGAGCATGCAAACCAGAGGCAGCCCCCCCCCCGAGGCCAGGGCAGCCGTGGAACGAAATGGGCGGGCTGCCAATCACGCGGAAGTCCTACCCAAGTCCTACCCAGCATTCCCGTTCCTTGTTTGTAGATGGCACCACTGCCCTGCCCCCAGCATTGCTTACTATGGATACAACTGGACACAAATACTGAATGGCGAATACATTGTCAATGTAAGCAGGACAGTTGTGGTGTCTCCCATTGCTTCCAAGATCCTTGTTGCCACTGGACAAGGCCTGACAAAAGGAAACCCGAGTCCCATTCCTTGTCTTCTGACACACTTACAAGACAAACACATGCTCCATTAAAAATAACACTGCTCTACTGTGATATGTCACCCTCCCATGTGTTTGGTGTAAAAAATGTGCGTTAGCGCACAGTGCTGAGCTTCTTGACGTATAACGTTACCTCTCGGCATGGATGCAATCTGGAGAGGATGGAATGGGAGATGTCTCGCGTTGCACACAAGGGAGTGCTCCCCACACCAAAGCGAAGCACTCTTGCATTGAATGCCTGGTTCATGCCTTTCCCCAGCGTTAAATTGTGCTTGTTATATATGTCTTGAATCAGGCAGGTTCCCTCTTTTGGCAAGCCTTGGTGACAAAACAGACTCCCCCTTCTCTGCCCCCCCCGTCAGCTGCAATGGAAGGAACACACTCACAAAGCAATACATCGTGTTTCCTTTTCTTGGCTCAGTAATGTGATGGTTGCAGAGTGCAGAGCCTCCTCTTCAGCACATCTTGGTCTTCTCAAGAGCTTTTAATGCTGGTGTATTTACCATTGCTTAGGACTATCTGAGGAAAATACTAATCGGAAAGTGATATGGATAATGGCTTCCTTTATTCAAAAGCATCTTATGGCAGTGTCATCTCCATGCTGGGTGCGGGGGGCCCAGGGTGACCAAGAGCGCAGGGCAAGGTGAGAATTACCTGCAAGGCGGGTAGAGGTTCGACATGACTGGTTTATTCGGGTCAACGATTTGACATTCAGTGGGGCTGGCCTAGCTGCCTGCAGGGTAAGAGGGTTGGCACTCTCCACGGCCGGGCCGAAGAACCTCAAGCTGCCTCTCGGGGGACACCAGATTCGCTGAGGCAAGGCCGGCTGCCTGCCTGGAACTTCAGGACCTCCAGGGCCAGGGGACCCCCCCCCCCCAAGGAGCAGGGCTTGAGCTGCCCCATAAAGGCTGGGGTAAGGTGAGGACCAGAGTGGGGCAACCTCCCACTCAGGCATGGTCTGCCCCTCCACCTCCCTTCTCCAGCCCTCGGAGGTGCGACCTCTCCCTCTGCTGTCTGAGCTCCTTATGAGCTCCAGACCAGCCTCCCCTGGGCTCCTCCCCTTCCTGTCTCATTGCCAGGCCCAGTTCTTGTGAGACTGGGCCGGTCCTTTGCAGGGTCTCGCCGCTACTCAGAGAGTCACCCCAGGCTGCTTACATGTTCCCTGAGCTTGGCCAGACTTCCTCGTGCCAGGTGTGCAACTCCCCTGGGGCTCGACACCAGGCTTCTTAACCGCCCACCCGCAGCCCCCTGTGGTCAAGTAAGTGCCCCGTCCCTGGTCCGAGCAACAGCGCAGATAGGCTCATTCTTCGCCACCTATTACTTTTCCATAGAACAATACAGCCATGACTGAAAGCAAGGATCAGTTTATGTACAGATATAGTTTTGACCCATTGACTAGATTTTTTAAAGGTGTATGCAGTTGGTTGTTCACTGTATACTCCCATCAGCTTTGATATGGGGAAGCTGTGGGGCTGGGTTACACTCTGAGGTGAGTAGTTGAATATAGGTTGAGTACCCCTTATCCCAACTGCTTGGGATGGGAAGGTGTCTGGATTTTGGATTTATCTGGATTTCAGAATAATTGCATCAATATAACAAGAAATGCTTCCTCTTGCTCTTTTCACTATTAGCCATATGGGTGTCTGCTGGGCTCCTTGACATTTTTCACAATATCTATACAGGTACACACCACAGAAGAGAATGTAGAACTTAAAACCTGTACCTGCACTGTATGTGGGGAAAAGCAGAAGACCTAGTTTTCACGCTACAGAAGGTTAAAAAAAAATGTCTTGGACAAAACCGTCTGGAATTCAGTATAATCCGGATTTCAGAAATCTGGCTATATTAAGTGCTTGTCTACCTGTATAATGTTGTGCAGAGCAGAAGTTGGTTGCTGTGTGTGCTAAGCCTGTTGGAGATCTCCAGCAATTTGTCTTATGCCATTGTATCTGCAATCCTTATGCCATTGTATCTGCAAATATCCCTATCAGTACCTGTATCTATCCTTGTTAACTGGGCAAAGAGGCACTTTCTCACTTGGTGCTACTCTTATATTTAGCAGGGAGAGAGTAACCGTCCCTCTTCATCCCAGCACAGTGTCTTTCCTAGTGGCTATTTTGCTGGGTTCTTCTGCATCTGTTCAAATTGTGAGTCCTTTTGGTACATGAAGCCAATTAATTATTTGAGTTTGTCAGTAAACTGCTCTGTGGATTTTTTTTAAAAGCAGAATATAAATGTATTCAACAGCAGCAGCAGCAGCAGCAACAACAACAACAACAACAACAACAACTTCTGTATACTTTGGGCTCCTCACACAAGCTGAAAGAGTCTCCATAAGCTTCTGCTGCATCTCTGTCATGCACTGCTGGCTTCTTTCCAGCTGCCACTAGATTTCTTGGGCTCAGACCTAGATATTTAGCTATGCACATTTACTTGAGAGTAAGTTCCTTTGAATTCAGCAGGATTGTTCTTGCCCTTCAGGAAAGGGGTAGAAACCATGGGTCACAAGGAAGGCATTCATTCTTCCCCAAGCACTATCCAGACACTTGAAGAGGCAAATACTATGCTTGGGGACAGCAGAGTCAGGGCTATGGAGCTGATTAGCCCTGGGGTGGAGCTTCCAAGCACACCTGTTTCCTCCTAGAACCAGGGACAATGTCATCAGTTTGATGAGATCCATGCAGATCTCCTGCTATCTACACATCCCAGATTGGGGCAGACACAAAGCTGACTTACAACAACAACAACAACAATTCACATCTGCATCCAACTCAAGCTTCTGTGGCCTTGCCCCTTTCTTTTCTCACAGCAAGTGTTTTCCACCACAGCCTCCTACTGCTTACACTGGAGGTTTTTGTTTTCTTTTGTTTTGTTTTTTACCCTTATGAAAAACCCTTTGGTTTTCAAAAGCATTGGGGCACTTCCACTACCTTTTTTAAAACATTCTCTTGCTGGAGACCCCATGATGATTCCCTGAAAGAGCAGGGCACCCTTCATCCTCCAGAGACTTTATCTTTGGAAGAAACTGGCAAGTGTGGCTTTGTATCCACAAACCTGATAAGCCCAGCTCCTAAATAAATGGTTCATCTGCTATTCCATAGCGCCATTGGGAGGAAAATGCAGCCAGAAATCTTATTTTCATTGACAACCCCACCCACAGAGGCCCTGCCATACTCCACTCACTCCATCATTTGTCAGCATGGTAAAATTCCCAGTGAAATCACGAAGGATTTTCTTTCTGAGCATGAACTTCAGGACTAGGCTATAAATTGATTTCAAAGGGGAAAAAATGTCCAACGGGATCCACAGATTTATTTATGGAAGAATAGGTGCTGTTCATAGCCTTTGGGGGCAATTACTACTGAAGGCCTATAACACTCCAGCAGGGTTTCTTTTTTTATGTTGTCCACTCCTACTGGCAAGGCAATAGCTTCAACAGAGCCTAATAGATTTAACACAGTCACTTTTCGCTGAAAGGAATCTTGAGCGATAACTAGGTTTCCCCACTTTTGAATGGAATGTACAATGTCGTAACACTGTATGCACTTCAACTGCTATGCCCAATGCCTCAGACTTCAATTCTTCAAATCTAATCATCTCTAGTCAACTGAAATCCAACTCCATGGAAATTTTGCCATTAATTTAAACTCAAGGAACCTATTTGCTAACATACAATATTATTAGGAATGTGACAATTTTTGATAGCTGATATGCAATGATATTCCTGTGTCCCTCAGCCTTTGATGTGTGATGAACAATATTTCATTTTTGAGGACTAGGACATTTCATACCAGGTGCATGCGTAAAGAATCGAGTGATATGAACAGACAGAATTCACAGTTCTGAGGTAAAATTACAATATTCACTGAATTTTGAATATTTGAGAACATTTTCCAAATCTGTTGTATCCTTGTGTGTTTCTTACATCAAGAATTCTGTCAACTGCTGGAACTCTAGCTGAGTAACACTTTCATTTATCCTGATATCTGGTTAACAATATATTATTGAGAGCACAATCCTAACCTGGAGTTAGCCTGGCACAGTTAGGCCAGCAAAGTTTGACCAGCACAAGGGACATCGTAAAGTATGTTTGGACCACTCAGAGAAGCCAGCACACAGACGTCCGCCATCCTTCCTGACTCCAAGAGTGGTCCAAATGCGCTTTACGGTGGCACTTTGCTGGCCTAACTGTGCCAGCCTAACTCCAGGTTAGGATTGCGCCCTAACACTCCGTAGACCAACTGAATAAATAATATGAATGCCACATATATAAAGCTCGTCCTATCATACCATACTTTGTCACAAAATTAGTTGTTCAAAATCTGTTGATGTCTGTCTTTTAATCGGTACCTTTTGCTTATTTTTAGCATGTGATGTGTTCTAACCATCTCCAGGCTTTCTGCAGATTTTTGGTGGGAGGGTTCTTGAAAAACGGTTATGTCTCTTCTGTCAATAAATCTTTGACAAAACAATTTGATCCTCAGCACTATCAAGTCTGTCTGTTTTTAACTTCACTAGCCTGCAAGCCAGTTTCTTCTCTCATGTCAAGTGCCACATGTCAAGGAAGAGATGGGCTTGACTTGCATGCATCAGAATCTTCATTGTGGTAATGGCACCGGTTCACTCATATTTTATTCATTATACTATATTTGTTGATGCATTTGGCTATTTTAGATGCTTACTGTAAAACACACCATTATCACCTTAACATTTTGAGTATTTGTCGATATGATTTAGCTGACCTGAGTATTAATAATTACACACATTTTTCCTCCTTTCTAAGAGGCCAAATTCAATTAAGCTTGGTTCAAAGTGCCCTTATATAGTAAATTTGTCCTTCACTTGAGGGATTAAGACTTTTTCATACACACATATATGTGCAGACACACACACACACATGCACGCACACACACATACGTACACCTAGATGGTTTCGTTCATTCTGTCAAAATTTGATACAACCCCTGCATCAATAGCACTTTTTATGCTTACAAAACTGATGCTCGGCATTTGCCTTCACACAGAGTCATAATGTGTTTTAAATTAATTATCTGCAAAGAATACGGGTTAGTGGACCTTGGAAAAATGAAGATGTAATGCTAAAGAATTCTGATTCCTCCCACCACTTCACAAAGCTCTTAGGGAGTCTTTTATATATGGCAATAAGGCCTACTTTTGCCGTGGGGGCTCTTAAGAGCTTAATGCTCCTCTAAGGGCTAATACGTAAGGGAAAGCATAGTTTTGCATAAATTTGTCCACAATATATTTTCCTGTCAGTTAAGAACACTTTTGTTAAGCATCTTGATCTGAAAATGTCGGTATCTGAAACCTAACTATGCATTTCTGGTTTTTTAGAAAGCAAGGACAAAACTCCCATACTGTGGTGAAGCTAAGAGGGTGTAGGGGGTAGCAATTGCACCAGGCAACAAGTTTTAAAGGGGCAATAAGCTGAACTTGACACTAGTGGCCAAAATTGTAAAGAAAACCTTTGGTAATTATAAATACCATCATGTTTTAAATTATTGGAAAGGTATTTTATTGTTGAATCTAATGAAACAAACCGTGTTGGAATATCTGTATTCTATCCAAGGTTATGGCCAATTAACCAGAGAGTCTTCCGGGAGCTACACATGAAAGCCTCAATTAATAGTCATGTGTGAGTGACTGTACACACAGCACCTGTCTGTATGCATGACTCCTCATTCATTTAGGGCAGTGGTTACATAAGAAGATCCCCTTAGATTAGGCCGAAGACCCATCTAGTTCAGCTTCCTGTATCTCACAGTGACCCACAGTGGTTCCCAATTTTTTTAGCATTTGGACCCATTTTTAAAAACAACAGTCTATCAGGACCCACCTAGCCTTACGAGACTTCTTAAAAGTTTCACTTTGCCAGCTGTTCAAGCCGCTGTTTTTATCCTTTTTACTATGGGGGTACCACCTTCTGGGGTGTTGGTTGTTCATCATATAAGAACAATTCTGGCAGTCTTGTGTTCCCCTTTACCAGACCGTCAATAGGAACCTAGGCCTAGGCCTACTCATGAGTAAATGTGCACATGTGGCTTGATTTCGCTTTCCATAGGGCTCAATATATTTTCCTTGTCGGCTGGGGTGTGACTTTCTTCTTTAAAAAAATTGGCAGTCTGTGTCCATTGGATTGAGACCATTCTGGTGGTGTTACGTTCCACCCATCCTGCCCTTTGAAGTGGACTAAGGTATGGTTACCTGCTCATGAGTATTTGTGCTACTGTACACATGTGCTACTCGGTTTCCATTTCTATAGGGCTCAATGCATTTTCCAACTTAGTTATCAGCCACTGGTGGGTCCAGGCTCACAGTTTGGGAACTACTGATTTCAGGTTATATGTGAAAGACACTGTTTCTGTACAAGTATAACTCCAGCTGTACCATCATGTGCCTTAAAGACTTCCAATTATTCTATTCTATACATTCATTTTGATTGTGCATTAGTTATTAAAATGCTGGAAAGTTATTTAGGACTCAGTCCTAATCTGGAGTTAGGCCAGCACAAATCTCTTGTGCCAGAATTGCAGGAGTGTCACAAATGCACCATAAAGCACGTTTGGACGACTCTCAGAGTCAGGGAGATGGCACACATCTGTGTGCTTGGCCTCCTGACTCCAAGAGTGGTGGAAACGTGCTTTACATGACATTTGCAACACTCCTGAGCCAGCACAAGGGACTAGGATTAGGATTTAGGGACCAGGTTAGGATTGTGCACTAAAGCAGGAACCACTGGCATTTGGGTGCAAATCTGAGGGGAAAAAGAAGCTGGTGGAGAGAGGTTGCAGAAGAAATGTGATGGGAAGGAAAACAGCCCCTCCCACCTACTACTTCTTCTCTGCCAAAACTCTTCCCTATAGCTGCTCTGCTTGTTAAAGGAAAACATGGAATTAGGATATTCAAAGGCTGTCAAGTGGCACAATTAGGCTGCTTAAATCCCATTAAATTCAGTGGGATTTTGGCAGCCTGTCAGGCACAGGAATGCCACTGGAGCAAAGAGAGAGAGAGAGAGAGAGATAAAGCAACCTCTTCATTGGTGTTTTCTTTTCCCTAAAGCAGAAGAGATAGATGTTTGATGGTACATTATGATGTGCAAAAGCACTACCCACAGAAGTGAACTCTTAGCTGGGAGCCCCTTGATTAAGAAGCTGGAATCCGCTAACTTCTGAAGTTCTCATTCCAAAATTAAAATCAAAAATGGATTGGAAACATCCATTATTTATCTAGAATTGCTTGGCTATTAGTAGCTATAGAAACAAGGTTAGCAGGTAGTGAAGAGAGTCTCTCCACAAAAACACACCATGTTACTTAGATTTGAGAATAAGAAAGAAAAAAAAGCACCATCTTCAATTATAGAATTTTTGCCTCATGATAGGTGGATGGATCATCATGGGGAGAGGAGGTGTTGGGACTACAGATTCAATGCTTGAAAGACCATTCAGCAATGACCGGTTTTATTACATTTTATGCTTCTTAAAGAGATGTGTTCCTGTTCCCTGTAGTGGAAAAACTTGGGAAAGAGCTCTGGAGAAGGCTTGATGTTTATTGTCCTAAACACTAGAGTTCAGATCCAGTATACAATGAATAGAAAGCTTGGGCGGATCAGCAATTTGGTGGGGAAGGAAAAACTAAATCCAGCCCCAGCTTTTAGATCAAGGAATGGAACCACACACATGGGCTAGTTTTTGCATGCAGTTGATCAGAGTTCTAATGGCATGGTGGTTTGTTTGTTTTTAAATCCTCCTACGCTTTGAAAAAGCATTTCACTCATCTGTTATTGGGGCCAGATAGATCCAAATTCTGTTACAGATTTTTTTTAAAAAAGAGAGGTTTCTAACAATGATTCAAATTAAGAGCACAATCCTAAACAGCATTGGATTGCTAAACAGCAGGTGAAGATCTGAGGAGACCACGCAGCCCGAATCGGGGCCACACGGCCTCCTGGATGGGCTTAGGATTTGGCCTTACGGCCAAATCCGGAGCCCACCCTCTGCCCGCCCACAATCTCCACCACCCCCGCCAATCCCTGTCCGGAACAGGATGGAATCTCCCTTGCACCAACCAACTTCAGTCAGCGCAAGGGAGGCTTCCTGTCGGTGCTCTGAAGCCAATACTACAAGTAGTGTCGGCTTGAGCGCCCATGCGGAGGTGCCACCCAGCACCCCCGCGTCGGTGCTAATGATGCTACGTACAAGGCAGGTTTGCATGTAAACAGCTATGAAACAATTATGAATTACTGCGCATAATACAGGAACAGACAGCTAGACAGGTGTGGCATCTGGCGTCCATTTCCGTTTGATGTTCAACGAAGGGGTCTTGTCTGAGAGCAGAAGTTGCACTGGAACCAAGCTGACTTCTCCTCCCTCCCCTTGTCAAAAGGTCCTGCCACTTGTAAATCTATGCACTCCCTGTGCAGTTGTTGGCGTCAATGTCTGTCAGCGCAGCAGGACATTAAAATGATACAACTGCAGTAGGAAGTCACTATCCCTAATTCCCAGCTTGCATATCCCTGATTTTCTCATGAAACTTCTACCAAAGTTTTTCACCTTGAATTTCTTCTGGCAGAAGCTATCTTTCCCCCATCCCATATCGTATAATCCTAACACTGTCTTTGGGTGGACTGGACTGTAATCAAAGGGATTATTTTATCGCTAGCAAGATGGTGGGAATGTCTGCATTCTACTACAGCATGGGCAAGGCCTGGATTCTTATTACAAGTTTGGACATTTTAAATGATACATGGGGGAAATAAAAGGGAAGAGAGAGATCATTGACCTAATTGCTGCTTATCTCAAAATGGTCCTTAACAATGCCTTGAGAAAGTCTTGTTCTTACTGCTTTTCTGAGAGGCAGTGGTGTCCCGAGGGTCTTGCATGGCTCCACAATTTGCCGTGTAAATTTCCCTCCCCCTCACTGTCAGGGCCATTCCAGGGGGCAACCAAGAGATGAGTGGACAAGAGGATTTGGAGTCTCTCTTCCTAGTGAATAGCCATAAAAGTTCACTCGCTTCTGCTCAGTTTTCTGTCCCAATGCTTCTTATTTGCTCCAGTGAAACAGTTCAGTAGTAGTCAGAAGATACACAGACACAGACACACTGTGAAATAATCTTCCCTGCACATTATGTTTGCCTACCTTGCAAATGCTTACATTGCTGGCTAAAAAAAATGCAAAAGTCAATTGCTGGCACAATCAGCTGGGAGGTGGAAGTCAAAATGGACCTGAACTCAAAGCCTGGTAATGTGAGGTATTGTTGTTTTTCTACCCAATGAACCAGACCTGAGCCCAAGTCTTGTTTTGCTTGAATCTGAAACCAAGCCCCGTATCAATTCACCATCCATAAGTTCATCATCAGTTCAAAGTAAGTGATTCAATCAACAGGTAGCCAATTTCCAATTGTATGAGGCACGAATGGCTCCTTTCCTGTATTTTATTCAGGTTTCTGTATTCTGTTTGGGAAATTTCTTTTTCAGAATGTCAGGTACTAGGGAGTTGCAACAGGATGCAGGCATCTTGTTGTCTTGTTTGCTCCCTGACGGCACAATCCTAAACCGCTCTGGAAAAGGCAGGCTGGTTGGCCTGTGCTATACCTAGCGCAGGTTAGGAGGCAGTTGGAGGTCACTTGGGGTAATGGTATATTTTCCTAACCACCCCATGGAGTTACTTGGATCTGTGCCAGCAAAATCACTGGTGCAAATCTGAGTGGCCCAGATCAGGGCTAATGTGGACAGGGATGGGGGTTAAAATCCGACCTAACTGCCAGAGAATAGTCCAAATGTGCTTCATGGTGTCCCTTGTGCTGACCAATCTTTGCTGGCCTAACTGTGCTGCCCTAACTCCAGGTTAGGATTGTGCTCTCAATCTGTTATCAGACCACTTTTTAAAGTTTATGTCTGAACCACAGCTGAAATAGTTGGAAAAAACGGATGAACCTGAATTGAACCTGAAGCCTAATTTTAATGTTTGGTTTGGGAACCACTGCTATACACACGTTCGTGGAAGTCAGCCCCAATGAGACTTACTTCTGAGTAAACATACATAGGCATGGGCTATATATTGTGTACAGGATTGTGTGTCACTTAAGTGTGCACAAGATTGCAGCCTAAGGCGACACCATGTTTTTGGGGGGACGAAGAACATTCAATACTAAGCTCCTTAAAACATTCCTTAGAATATTTCCTTAGAATATTTTCAAGCAAAATACGGTTCAAAGTCATTCTTTTTATTACAAATGTGGAGAAAATAACCTTCCAGCAAAGTGAACTCTAAACTTCATCATCATCACCAAAACTTATTTTTGGATGAACTTTATTTACATTGCTGGGTATATACAAGGACATTTTAATAGCAAAGGTTTCCTTCCAGTCCAGTCATTATGGGCTTCTGGGGGCCTACAACAAATGAGAACAAGCAGCTGGAGTGCTACTGGTGGAAGTCTCATGCTGGGAATGATCAATGGCATCATAAAGAGCTTTCGAAGTTTTCAGCTGTGACTATACAGGAGACTGACATCAATTTTTAGTAGTTTTTCATCTTTCCAAAGTCTTGCATTGTTGAACTCTTCTATGTGGCCAAACTACCTGCCTCAAATAGATTACATCTACCCACATGGATTTTGCATTGGAAAGACATTTCATAGACTTTGCAAAGAAATGAGCTAGCCGGCCATCTTCGACAGGCAGAAGCAAGGTTCAAAAAGTCAAATATTAACTTTTCTTGAGTGACTTTTAGCCAATGATATTTTCTAGCTGAAGCTTTTGAGTGCATATTTGGGATCACAATCCTAACCTGGAGTTAGGGTGGTACAATTAGGCCAGCAAAGTTTGGCTGGCACAAGGGCTACCTTAAAGTATGTTTGGACCACTCTGGAGTCAGAGAGGCCAACACACAGATGTGCATCATCCTCCCTGACTCCGAGAGTGGTCCAAACGCGCTTTATGGTGGCCTTTATGTCGGCCAAACTTTGCTGACCTAACTGTGCTGGCCTAACTCTAGGTTAGGGTTGAGCCCTGGGAGAGAAAAATTGTGGGTTAGAAAAACCATATACTGTAAGCTGTAGATCATTTTTCTGATAAAATACTTTTTAGGAAGAATGCAACTGGCTATAATCTGAGATTCTTGCTGACTTTGCACAAAGCGTTTTGTGCCTCTGCGCACATTTGCACCTGGATTTCTCAACTGATACACGGGCTTCTGCAATACTTCCCTGGCCTCTCAGAGCAGCATTTAAACTGATAGGGGGCCCTGAAAGAGCTCTCTGTGCTCCATGGGCAGCAATTTTATGACTGTGTTCCACTATCGTAAAGTCCTGCGTACACCAGCCCAATCCTATCTAGGCTTGAGCCATAACAGTCGCTTTTGAGAAAGGCCATTAGCGCTGTTTGCACTAACGGAGATTGCCCTGCCCCATCATTCACACCGGGCTGTGGCTTTCCCCCCCCCCCGCTCCTCATTGGCCAGTTTGAAGGCGGGCGGGCAGTGAGCTGTTTGGGCACGAAACGCCATTCAGCTCATTCTGGCTGGAGCAGTGACCCCTCCCTCCCTCCCCTGAGGTAGTCTGAGATTAGCTGGTCGTTTTTTTTCAGGGCCAGGTAGGAATTTTTTGCAGTCATCCGGATTGGCCATAGATGGCAGGTTGTTCAACTACCCCAGACTGGTGTAAAGGAGTGGAATTTGTTTAAGTTAATTTGTTATCCCTTTCATTATTGGTCACTTTAGGCATGAAGTGTGCGGGTAGGGGTAGGTAGGACACCTCAGTGTACATCCAAGGCGGCAAGGTCAGGGTGCAAGTCAGGACCGCTCTGATGATGCCTAACCGGCTCGAGGAGGCTGAGCTGGTGAACACCTTGACTTGACTGGCAAGGCCCAATGAGGTTACACCTTGGGCCATGTGGTTCAGCTGCCTTGACCCTTCAGGGGTGACAATGAAAGGCTAAAACCGTGCATGCACTGTTTATGGCCTAGAGTCAGATGTTTTCACCCACAAGTAGCGGGAAGTAGACGGCTAGGCCCATTTCCCCTAAACAGAACCCACACACTAGGGGGAGGGGTTTAACAACTGCTCTTCCCCCTGCCTCTGTTGCAAATCCTGTTATGTTTTAATAAAGTGGCCCATGTTAAAATCCAAGCTGCAGTCTGGTGTGATTATTTGGTGGGTTCAGGGGTAACCAATATATTGCATTTTCTTTCCAATTGTCCTTGGGGCAATTTTTTCTCCCATGTCTCTTTGTTCAGCCGAAATGACTATCATTGATTTGTGTTTTCACTATGTGTTCATTGCCCTGATTTGATTACTTGAACCATTTACATACCACCCCTAACTGTACTGAAAGAGAAATTATTCTATATGTCAGCGAGGATGTAAAATTCAACAAACTAGGCTTATTGGGGCAAAACAGTATAACTTCATGTGGCCAATATTTGGGTCTGAAGTGACTGCTCTTTCCTGGTTCCTGAATCCTTGGATTCATGGCAGACAGCTCAGTGAACTGTCAGCTCAGTGAGCAACAGTGGTGAAAGAGGCCACAGCAGTTTTATTGCATTGAATTAATATAACGTGTATATCAATGTGGTTAAAATGGCAGATGTCAAACTGCAGCTGGTGGGCTTGCTGAATTTATTCAATGATAAGCATCTGTTGAAACCATTACATCGAAATGAGAAAAGCATCCGGCTGCCTTTGAAAAATCTTAACACATTCAATAACCACTGTCTCCTGTGTCCCATGGGCCCTAGTATCTCTGTTTCCAAGGCCCTACCCTGCCAACACTTCACAGCTTCTCTGCTTCCTGCAGAGAAGGACCTCTGGGTCCTTACCAAGAACCACGGAGGCCCGACGGCAGGTGCCTATCCTGGTGTCCTAGGAAAGTTTGGGCCTACACAGCACCCAGAGATTACTGGATGTCAATATAATCTGGCCAGTTTCTCCATTTTTGGCAGGAGCTTAATATGCATCAGTGGATGACATTTCTCAAGAAATGAAAAAAGGCATTTTCCACTGCTAATATCACCAAGCCAAGCTTCTCTGTTGACCTCCTGAGTCAGCCCAAGATCTTCTGACCCTGAGGTGGTATCCAAATGTTGCCACCTTGCCCAATTATATGTCAGCCTCTTTTCCTCCGCTTCTCCTACGTTTTCACTCACCACTGTCCTCTGCTTCAAGCTTCCTCTTCCTCTCTTCCTTTTCCAATCCAGGGAATGGAATGGAAGAACAATGGAGACAATTAGGCAGACAGAGATGGGTGACCCTCATCAATCTGGTCCTTGAAGCAACCTCTTCAATCAGCTGGCCCTGATTGGGTAAAGAGTTGGATAGCAAAGCCAGGGCTGGAGAAAATCCTGGGAGTGGTGGTGAGGCACAGGGTTTAAGAGGGCCACTGTGATTCTGTAACAGAACAAATGCTTTAGATACAGAAAGTTACAGGTTTCTCCAGGTTTAGCTAGGAAAGACTCTTGCTGAAACTCTGGAAAATTACCCTCAGTCAGTGATGACAATACTGGATAAACTGTTGGGCTGACTAGTATAGGCTTCATACATTCAGGAGGTCCTTCTTAGGGGAGGAGCTTCTTTGGTTCATTAAGATTCTATTCAACCTTTTTGTGCTGATACTGGCATGCCAGTGGGGCCTGCCTTGCATCCTGTTGGGTGGGGGACAATCGTAGAGGCTTCATCAAGGTAAGGGAATGTTTGTTTCCTCACCTTGTATTGTGGCTGCATTTGGCACTAGAAGATTGGATAGGTTTTGGCCCTCAATGAGCAGGAAAGCAGCAGAGCACACTAAACCTTGACACACACAGTAAATGTGTATCAACCACCTCTGTAAAGCAGTGCCTGTAATGCTAGATTCAGGATAGGAGAGGCAGGGAGCCTTCAGGATCTCTTCCACCGCCATTGTTCTTTGAATCTCCAAGACGCCTCTGTCAGGCTGCATGAGCGAACTTAAAAGTTCAGGTCCGAGTGTTTCAGAATAACCAGTTATGCATGTTGCATACATTAAAAAGGAGTCGACGGAGGTCATGGGCCATTATCCTTTGTAGTGTTTTTTTCCTCCTCTTTCAGATTGCCGGACAAAGCCCGCGCCAAGAAACGACACGCACAAATGTTGGGCAAATGGAATGTTTGAAATCAATTCTACTGTTAAATGCAGAGGACATCCTTGGTTCATTAAGTAAAAATATCTCATTTAATGAGCAGGAAAGCAGTGGAGCACACTGAACCTTGACACAAAGCAAATTATTTAAGTGATAAATTATATTTTATGGGGAATGTAAAAGTTAATAATACTCTGGTGCGAGGTAATAAATGCAGAGGTGTAACTAACGTTACTGGCTGCTTTACTTACAAACATGCCGTATGTATTCAGTTACTTGCAAAGGGCTTTTTTTTAAAAAGAAGACAGGCTACACATTCTTGGATGTGAAAACTTCCATAGTCTCCTCCTCAAATCATTATCAGGCCCCCTGCCCCATGTTTTGGGCTACTCGTTCCTTCACCATTGCTAGTCTTGGCATTTCACTTTTTGCCAGGTATTTGTGCAGTCATTCAAACTTAGCCCACCTTTATAGCTATACAGACAGCTAATAAATTCAGGGGTTTGCTTTGCACCTGCCATGGCCTGCAAATGACCCAAATCCTGCTTTGTCTGGCTGGTGAACAAACCTGCAGTTCATGAGAAAGGTGGGACACTCGCCTCATTTTTCAGAGGAAAGCGGAACGTTGTGGCAGAAATGCCACTGGAGCACATCCAAAGGCCCCCACTTGGAAGCAAAGAGGCATCCTGCACTGCCCCATGTTGTGCAAGTGCATGCAGAGGAAACTGAGTCATGGTATGTGTGTCTTCCTTTCCAACTTGTCATCCTTCTTTCCAGCTTCCCCTCCCTGAGCACAGCCAAGACGCTGTTGCACCAGCACCTGTTGAGCAGCCACCTTTTAACAAGCTACCTTGCAATGCGCTGCTTTCTTCCTCCCTCCTCCCTGCTCAGGAAAGCTCCTATGCTTTAAGAACATAAGAACATAAGAAAAAGCCTTGCTGGATCAGGCCAGAGGCCCATCTAGTCCAGCTTCCTGTATCTCACAGTGACCCACCGGATGCCTCAGGGAGCACACAAGACAACCAGATACTTGTATCCTGCTGCCATTTCCCTGCATCTGGCATTTTAAAGTAGACTATTACCCTTGCACCACCCCCAACCTGACTGAGGTTGGGGTTCAACTTTATTAAGCACAAATGTAAATCATGTAACCTACTGAACACCCATCCCTCTCTCGTCAGTCTGGGGTAGGCTTTCCCTCCCTCCACCCCTGGGATTAGCTACAACCAACCCTGGCATACCCATTTGCAGCACACCAGTGTGCCATGGCACCATGGTTGAAAATGACTGGTGTACATATTGTGTGCATTTGAAGGGGTTTTGCCCAGCTTCAGCTTGTGAGCTGGCTGGAGCTGTACTTGTGTCAGTTGGATCTGGTGACGGTGGTCCATGCCCTAGTGGTACCTTGGTTAGATTACTGTAACGCACTCTACGTGGGGCTACCCTGAAGATGGTTTGGAAGTTGCAGTTCATGCAGAATGCGGTTGCTCAGTTGGTCACTGGGGCTCGGCGTGCAGAATCTGTTATGCTGTTGCTCTGGAGGTTTAACTGGCTGCCTATTCCTGTCTGTGCTCAGTTCAAGGTGTTGGTGATGACCTATAAAGTCCTATATGTCATAGGATCAAAATACCTCAAGATCAGCGATGTCATCCTGGCGGAACGGCCCAGTACGGCGTTCCGCTAGTTCCGCAGACGGGCCCGGGCCACGCTGCCTCTCCTGAGGACAGGCGAGCTGCCCCTGGGCCCGCCCGTCCTCCTGCGCATCCGAATCGCTCTGAAATGGAGCGATTCGAGGCACAGGGAGGCATGGCTGGCCTCCGCCATAGGGGCAGAGGGCTGCCAATCATCCGGGCGTTCCGGATCATCTTGGCGCGCCCGGATGACATCACTGCTCAAGATCCATCTTCCTCCATATATTCCTGCACATCCCCTGAGGTCATCAGAGAGGGCCTTCCTGAGGTTTCCGCTGCCATCTGAAGCCAGGTGGGTTGCGACAAGGAGTAGGGCCTTCTCGGTTGTGGCATCACAACTCTGGAACCAGCTGCTGGAAAACCTGGCATCTTCCTCACTGTATGGTTTCTAGTGGGGTTTAAAGACCCATATGTTTCACCTGGCTTTTGGGGAGAGACCCCTTTTTAACTTCTTAACTTTTAACTTCTATGCTGTTTATACGATTTGACGCTGTTCTGCTCTTTTACTGTTGTTTTTATTGTTCTGTCATTTTAATGGTTTTGTTTTTAACTTTAATGTGTTATTTTAATGGGTCTTTTATGTTCTGAACTTCTAAAAGACTACTATGTATATGCTTTTTTAAAATGATAGTCAATGGGGCTTACTCCCAGATAAGTGTGGCTAGGATTGCAGCCTTTGGAACGTTTGGGGATATTTTTTTAACAGAACAGCAACTGCTTGGGAGGGTTAGGAGAGTCATTTATTTTAAACAAATTTTTAAATTTTTAAATTTATGCTTATTGTAACTTTTAATCAGCTAACATCATTTATATACCATTTTTCAACACAAAATTCAAAAGCTGTTTACGAGCAAAAAATAATAATAAAGTTAAATGGCTCGCTGTCCCAAAAGGGCTCACAATCTAAAAAAAAAAAAAAATCCAGAATGCCAGCAGCAACAGCCACTAGTATAGCTAAAGATATTGTGCTGGGGTGAAGCGGGACAATTTCTCTCCCCCTGCTAAATATAAGTGGAACATCAAGTGGAAAAGTGCCTCTTTTAATTTACTTGATTTGATTTGATTGTCCTATAGGGTGTTAAAAAAAAAATTTCCTGCCTGATGATGTCACTTCTGGTCATGACATCACTTCCAGGTTTATGACATCACTTCCGTTAGGTCTCGACAGACTGTCATTCTAAAACATGGGTCCCAGTGCTAAAATGTTTGAGAACCACTGTTTGAGAACCCTATCCTATGGGCATTTTGTCTATTAGTATGTCACAGACCTCTTGTTGTTCTTACAGTTGCAGTTCACTGTTGCTGTGCATGTGTATGACTCAGTTATTCTTTGACTCAGTGCTCTGTACAGCACCCCCGTTTCCTCCACTTTCCAAAAGCCACTCTGTCAGGAGGATCTGACACCCAGAAAACGTTTCAGACCATGTTCTTCTTTTTCAATCTTTTCCTTCTTCCCTGCACCCTTTCCTCTGAGCACTACTGAAAACACTCAGCTCAAGCACCCAGAGAGCCACCTTCCAAGAAGCTTGGGCTGAGAAAGCAATCTCGGGTCCCTTGCCTTGCTTTCCACTCTGAAACAAGCTACTGCCTCCCTGTTCTGCCAAATTCCCTGCTGGGCCACCCCAAGGGCCCTAATGCCCACACTAGGCTAACTAGTTTCCCCACAGAGCGGCCTCAGAGATAGGCAAGAGGGAGGGGGTTCATTTACCCACTGGGCCTCCTCTCTTCCAGCAGCTTTGCTTGGGATCACCGGCTGGCCAGCCTCCTCCAGACTGCCCTCATCACTAGCTTAGCTCCAAACTAAGTCTAGCACCAACAAACCCCACCAACAAAGAATAGGCAATCAGCTTGCCGAAGCCACAACTGCCTCCTCCACTTGGTGGCTTCAGGGGCGTGGTAGACATACAACTGTGTTTGTGGGGGGAGTGTATCTCCTGCCTTTTCTAATACACTCCCCCCACAAACACACACAGTTTGCTTAGCAAGCCCATTTCTACCTCCTTCTTCTTTTAACCATTTGAATTGGGAGTCCATTACATCTTGGCTAACTAGTCCCATGATCCTTGCAATGATACCAGCCTCATCCCAGTAGATGCAGATGGGTAACCTTGGCCTTTGGCACTCCTGACCATTGGCCTAGAATCCCACTATCTTCTTAATGGGATTTTGTGCAGTCAAACTGACAGCATACTTGGTACTGCTATCTCTTCTTCTGTTGGTGCATTGTGAGTGTGTTTTGGTGTCCAGAACTCCTTGTCTATCTTTTGACTGTTTCAGGGGGAGGCCTAGAGGGTTAGCCCCAGGCTCCAACGCATAATTTCCTCTAAACAATCTTTCAAGGACTCTGAGAACAAGGAGGATCAACGCTTCCAGTTGATTTTTTTTTTCTTGGAAGAGACTTTGGTTAAGAATCATCAGATAGTGGGGAAAGAACAGCTTCTCCACTGCAAGAGAGTCAACTGTTTTAGGGCCTTGCCATGGGGCTCACTGCTGCTGTGGTCCCAGGCCACAGGGGACACCAATCCCAGCCATGATTTCATGCCAGAGATGGAAGCTTCGGTGCTTTCCAGCTTCCAATCCCTCTGTTTCCTGGCCTTCCAAGGGCCCAAGCCTATCCTACTTTCCAGCACTGATGTAGCTCTAATGCACACACCCTAATGCACACACTGATGTAGCTCCTCCACACACACCCATCACACAGTCCCTGGTTTTCTTGCTTCCCTAAGTTATCCCTCAAATTTCCCTAAAATGCACACATTCCTCTCCTCTCTCCGTTTCGTACCAAGTCACCCACCCACTTCCTTGTAAGGATGTCCTCCCTAGAAACTGCTGGCATTTCAGGCATAGCTGCGCACACAAGTGTGTTTACCCCGCACCCTCAATAAAGACAGAAGACTGGAGCTGGATGTAAAGTGGCCATTTATTAAAATGACAGGTTAAATAACTTGCAACAGGGAAAATAGTCTTGGCAAGGCAAGAGCTTTTCCTTACCAGGTGCGGGGCATTACCTACACTCGGGAGGGAGACGTCCTGGCAGTCTGCCCCTCCCTCATTCTCATTGGGCAAACCAAAAAACTCGAGGCGGCACAGTCATCCGGCTGAGCCTGCCTGTCTTCATTGCCCCCCATTAGGGGGACCCGGGAAGCTGGCCAGCACAGCTGAAGGTGAACCTCTCAGCCTTGCCAACCAGTGGCTAGGTCTGGCCAAGCAACTCTTTGAGCCGGGTGAGCATCATCTGAGCCACCAGTCCATTCCCCTCCACCTTGCTGCCCCGGCATGGACACCGAGAGCTTCCCTATATGCCCTTACCCCACACCTTTCATGCCTGCCTGAAACCTAACCACCCAAAAACCCACCGCCCTATGAGTAACCCTCTCCAGTCTGGGGTAGGCGAAAAAACCCTCACCCAGTGCCAATCAGGTGAGAGCCAAAAATTCCTACCCAGCCCTCAAACAGCGACCGGCTAATCCCAGACTAGTTAAAGGGTGGGCGGGTGGGGTCACCGTCCAGAGCCGCACTCAGGCACAGAGCGAACGCTCTGTGCACGAGGCACTGGCCAGCCCATGGAGCATTCTGCAGCCAATCGGCTGCTAGCCCCCAGCCCGTCTGTCTCCAGAGAGGTGGGGCAACCCCCGTTAGCGCGGGAAGGGCGCCAACGGTCATTTTTTGAATTGAATTGTCAAAAATTCAAATTTTTTTTGAATTCCTCTTCCCCAATTATTGCATATTTATCTGCAACTATATGTGGTTGCACTTAAATCCCTGCCTTTCTCTTCATTTCATGCCACTCCATTGAGTTGTACCATGAGTTGAGTTGTACACTTGAACCATGAACACATTGTCATGTGCACGTTACAGGTATCTCCAAGCATGCCTGGTTACAAAGCATGAGATGGACTTGGAGCATTTAGAAGAAAATAGTACTAGCACTCGGTTCTTACTAGGATCCTTGGCTGAACTCGGCTGCTTTCCCTTCCTGTTGCAAGTTTGTTTCTATCTCCTTTTCTTGGTCATTTGTTAGCGTTGAAATATTTAAATTAAATTTTGTACACATTTTTGGAACAAACATGCACAGTACAGTTCTGGGTTTTGAGCCATACCTGCTTGACACTTTTCAAACAAGGAAAGAAAATGCAAATTGTAATGTAAAATTCCCCTGCAGGCTAAGAAATCAGCATGGATATGTATGGGAATGTTCTTGCATTTCAAGTATGACTCTTAGCTTGACTCCCACATCCATTCCAAGAGGAAGTCGAAAGTTGTAAAATATACTGCAGTGCGATATGCTCAAAAATGTCACATTACCTGGGATTCTGTGAGGTTTCTCTTCTTCATTAAAAAATTAGACAGTCAGCTTGGGGAGACCGTTTACTACATTACACAAGTTCTCTCATATTTAAACCAGGATTTAAACCATTAGTTATGGGGCCATTTACTTGTTTCTCTCCCCCCCCCCCCATGAGTATGTGGAATGGAATGCCACGCCAGGTGAGAACATGACATCCACACCCTTGTTTTTTCAAACTGCCGGTCAGGACCCACCAGTGGGTCATGAGTCAATTTCAGGTGGGTCCTAGAGCAGCCATACTGAAAAGATGGAAAGATGGGGCGCTAGAAAGGGGGAGGGCTGTGTGGTCGTTTTGATTGCGGCAAGGTTGAAAATAGGCTTTTTTTTTCTTTCTGATTCACTTTAATATTGGAAAATGGCTGAGAAATAACCCAACTTATTGCTGCATTCTTAGGAAAGCATCAAGCTCTGGCATCACAATGATGGCGCTTCCAGCCATGACATCCCTTCTGGTGGGTCCCAGACAGATTGTCATTCTACAAAGTGGGTCCTGGTGCTAAAAAGTTTGAGAACCACTGCTCTAAAATCATGACGACTGGGAAGTAACTCCTTAAAATACACTTGACAGGGAAACTACAAAAATGGTGCATGGAGATTCAGCTCCTCCCAAAGGTTCCAGGCATTCCCCCTCTGATGCAGCCCCCGCCCCTTTGCCAATGACCCCCCAATACTTAGCAAGAGAGACAGGTGCAGGGGTGCAGCCCTTGCATGTATGGATGCCATGCAGCATGATGGGAATGCAGTTCTCTGTGCTGCTTCTCTTCCCTGTTGCCTTTCTCTCTTCTGGAAACATTATTTATAATGCTCACAGTCACATGTTGATTAAAAGATGGGATGGGGCAGGTTAGCTATTTTATACATCTCTCCAAACTCCCACGAGCAGATTTGTTTTACACACTCGCTGCCTGAAAAACATCCTGAAGAGAATGCCCACTTGAGGGGAATGGAGAGCGAAACTGCAGCACTAGCCATATGATTTAAATTAACGAAGGCAGCATTCACGCCTCCAAAAGGGGTAGCAGCATTGTTCGGAATCTTTGCTGGGGGAAAGCGATAATTTACATGTACAATATCCTTTCGCGGTGCCTATTAATTACGTCTACAGTGTCTCTGTTTACAAGCAATCCATTTGAAAACATATGCTGCAATAATTAAAATGTTATTATTGCTGACAGCGCCTTTCTTGGAGGAACTTGTAACATCTGTATTGACCGTGATAAGCATTGATTATCTTGAGTGATATAAATATTTGGGGAGCTAATAACAATCAGGTAGGAATTCAGTTCGTGCTATAGGCAGCAGAAATAAATCACAGGAAGCCGACATCAAAGCTGCCTCCTGCATAAGTTTGTTTTCATACTTAATGGCTCCCTATAAAGCTTGCAGAGAGAAAACTCTTTAGAGATTTAATGCATGAGGAAGTGCCTTACAGAAACTTCCCATCCTGCTAGCATTTAGCATTGCAGTAGAATTGTACTTTTTATACATGCAGTAAAATTAGAATGCCATGAAACCAAACAAGCCCAGTACACACCCACACAATCACATAGAGATTTTTTTAATGTGGCTGAGAATCATTCTAGTCAAACACTCAGAACGTCTTGATGCTATGAGTGGATTGGGACCATGGCTACTGAATCTGCATTTATTGACTGGCGGTGTATGATCAGAGTCTATTCTTGGACAAGCTGCAGTCATGTAGGCTCTGCAAAGGTGATCTCAGCCCACCAGCCTGAGAAAAAAGAAAAAAGCTGAAGAAGTGGTTGTTTGGGCACACTGGCCCAACCCTATATGGAACAGGTTTCCAGAAGCTTTTTTGAATAGGGACCATTTTCATCCCGATTAGGGCCATTGGAAATTGGTCCTGAAATTAGGACCCTTATCATCCCAATTATATCTCTTTCTGCCCTGTCCTGAAGCTCAACCCTATGATTCTATGATTGGCCTGTGCTGCTAGCACTTTAACCTCACCTATGGTGCCATATAGCATGCAACTGGGCTGCTACCAGAGCAAGCAGTGCCCTCTGCATAGCAGCACCTACCTGGAGCCCCCAGTGCTGGTAAGTAGGTGGCAGGTTGGGCTGTTGGAAGGGAGAGGGAGAGAGCAGGAGGACTGGGCATGTACCTGGGCAGGGAGCGGGAGGAACTGGATGTGGAGAGGAGGCGGGAGGGTGGATGTGGAAGCAATGGCACAAGCTGGATTATATCCTCTCCATTTTAAATGTCCTTGTCCATTTTCTCTCTTTGGACATGCACCACCAAAAAGCATCGTGTATATTCTAAGTGACCTATAGGTGGCTCCATGACTTATGCAGTATTAAGTAAATGATTTTTTTTTTTTACTCATTTACACTCATTTGTGCAAATCCTACCAGTCATGGTTGCATCAGCACTTGTGGTGGGGGATAGGATTGGGGCCTTAGTTGCTGACACTTTGCAGCGAATCATGTGTGACTTCTATTTCTTGCTGCCATTCTGAATTGGGAAGATGGTTCTCATGCGCCTGCACAATACTTGATTACTCACCACACGATCACTTTGCACATGGCTAAGGAGAACTTCCCTTTTCACCTCCCAGCCCACCTACCAAAAGGTGACCGGTAAAGTCATATTTTCTTGTCCTAAAATGATTGTGTCGACACTTCATTGATTTGCTTGGTAATTCGGTTTTCATTGTTGCTCTGGGTTAATATAGGTGACCCACTTTTTGGTGAACTTTTCTCACCACATGAGAAATTCTATCTTGCATATCTGCAATTCTAGCGACATAGTTTAATCTTTGTTTTAGTGCCATATCTTTTCCTCCTTGCTGAATCAAGTCATAAGGCTGCCCTGCAATTTTGGCATGGTGAGATGCTTGTCTTCTGAAGCTGAAATTGGCATTTTGACCACACATTAGGGGTGCAGTCCTAACCTGGAGTTAGGCAGGCACAAGTCCCTTGTGCGGGCCCAGGAGTGTTGCAAACACACCATAAAGCACACTTGAACCAGTCTCTGAGTCAGGGAGGGTGGTGCGGATCCTCTTTACGGTGCATTTGTGATACTTGTGCCTTGTGCCTAACTCCAGGGACTTGTGCCTGCCTAACTCCAGGTTAGGACTGTGCCCTAAACCAAACCAAATCTAAACCATATTTCGTGCAAATGTGCCATGAGAAATATAACAACGTATACTCTGCATTTGTTCCTTAATTACATTTTTCATGACTCTTTTTCATGTTCTTGGCTGAAGTCTTTGCTTCCCCACCCTGAATCAGGCATTATCTTCTCTCCCTATAACCTCTGCACAGTTTTTCTATTATTGTTAACAGTTTGTACTATTCAGAAATTCACAGATTAATTGTCTCTCTTGATTATCGTGTCCTTGTTTCTTTCAGACTAATGCCCTCTGATTTTTTTCCCAAAACATAAGGGTAAAAAGACTTTGCAGCCACAATAGCGTAAGCCTGTGCTTTGTAGACGCAACAATGGCTGCTTATTGTACCTTACATGAAGCTACATTAAATTACCTTTAGATGATTTGTTTTATTCAAAAAACATTCAATTACAGCTGCAGATCTTTAAGACAACTTCTACAGTACATTGTGCCAGGCTACGTCTGTTGTTGCAAAGAAAAATAATTTGTTTTCTTCTTTAAACTATTTTTTTTTACAGTGCTTAAAACCCTCTTGATCAACCAATACACTGAACTTTACTTTCAGAACAGCTTTTTTATTATTTTACATGATGAAAACTGGACATTAAGCAGGGAAACATAGAAACTCAGGGAAAACAGCAGCACTGCAAACCGAAATAGAACACCCAGAAGTAAAATATGGAAAGATGACTATGGCTGAAAATATTGAAAGGTTAGCATAGTTTTAACTGACAATTGTTTAATCCCAGTGATATGCAAATCGCCATGCTTAGACATAATATGGCAGCTGTTTGGTACATTATGTCTTTTGTTATACAAACTGATTGATAACTGTGGCTCTGTTTAATCTGAGAAAATGCTGGTAGCAGTTGCATTGGTAGCAGGGACATTGTATTGGGCTTTGCTCCAGGCAGCAGAAAGCCTGCATTTTTCCATGATCCACCATACTTGCTTTATACAATGGAAATGTTGCACAGAGCGCCTGAATCTTAGTTTCATCAAGGAATGGCAAAAGGCTTTTTCTCAATGGGTATGGCCCCCTTTAAAAATAACCCTAGTGATCGAAAGCATAGGTTCCTCCATGCCAGGGGTCCTGGGCCTATAAGACAGTGTCTGTGTGCGGCTGCTATAGATATCTCTGGGCCACATTATCTGGTTGGTTGGTTAGTTGACTAATTGTATGAAATCAAGGGAAAGGAAATGGAATATTGCTGAATATTGCTACAGCCATGGCTTCTGGTTCTCTTTCCATGGATCCATGAATCCAGGGCAGGCAAAAATCCCTGGATAGATAATTGGCACTTTATTAATCTCCTCATCCACTTTCCATGTTCCCAGTAGCTGCAAGGGAGTGAACCTAGAATCACAGAGTTGGAAGGGACCTAGAAGATCATCAATCCTGTCTATCGAATCCTTCATCAAGTAAGGGGTTTGAAAGGCCCTGCATTGCACAGAAAGGTTCTGCGTATTCAGATTTGCTGTGTGCGTAGGAAACCTGAGATGTTAGCCACTCAGAAGGGGAGGGGATCAACACTAGCAACTGACTTTTCAAACCCCGAACAATTAGAACAGCATTGTTCTGGAACTGGACAATAAGAATATGCTTTATTCCTGATGTGTTTTGATTGAGATGTGGGCCGGCCCGGGAGGGGGATGGAATGTGGATGGGCTGTTAGGCCGCATCCAACACCCATACCCAGCCCCAATTTGGCCCGTGCAGTGTACTCAGACCTGTGCCCGCTATATATAGTGGCACTGCTATATAGAAGGTGCAGATCCAGGTAGCACATGGGGTGGCTGGTGATGAATGCCCTTGCCCGTGGAGGCTCCAGCCTGCTCCCAAACTGCGCTGGATATGGCACCGGCCTGCTTGTTCCAGAGCTGCTTAGGATTGCGCCCTGAATACGATTTCTAGCATTAGCTTTGATACCTGGAAAGGAGAGCTGACCCATACCAGCACCTTATTGGTTCCCTGTTGTGTCAGAACACAACCTCATTCGCTCTCAGAACAATCAGTCTCATTGGTCAGTTTTGAATTAACAAAATCCACTTTTTGTTACATAAGGCAGCAGTGGGTTTTTTTCTTGTCACTTGGCTATAACTTTTGACAGCACAGAGATATTTTAGCACGGTTTGTTTCATTGCATTCTGCATTGAATCGCGCATCATATGGTATATACCATGAAGGTATTATTCAAAAATACCAAGATTTTCCCATTGTTGGCCAGTGTCATCCCTGACTGTATCACCCAGTGAGATCCGCACCCTTGCACACACCCCTAGTGATGCTTCTGATTCTGATTCTGAATCTTGTTGATGGCAAAGGTTTTGTGGGAGGATTGTGTGGCCAAGTTCACAGGAGGAAGACATGGGCTGCTGCTGGCCCAATCCTCTTCCCATTCACTCTCAGTGAATTAGAAGAGAATCAGTGCTGATGAAGCAGCTGTGTCGGCAGTAGACTGGAGGAAGAAGTAGGCAAATGTCAGGGTAGATGGGCATCTCTCATCAGTTTGACATTCCCCCTCAACTGCACATGATCTTGAAAGTCAGCGATGGGCAGGCCAGCCCTGCAAAATACTGAGGGCGCAATCCTAAACTGAGTTAGGCTGGCATAAACTAAGCCAGCAATGTTTGGCCCACACAAGGGCCACCGTAAAGTATGCTTGGACCACTCTCGGAGAGGCCAGCACAGAGATTTGCACCATCCTCCCTGACTCTGAGAGTAGTCCAAACACGCTTTATGGTGGCCCTTGTGCTAGCCA
This sequence comes from Lerista edwardsae, assembly GCA_029204185.1. Classification (NCBI taxonomy): domain Eukaryota; kingdom Metazoa; phylum Chordata; class Lepidosauria; order Squamata; family Scincidae; genus Lerista; species Lerista edwardsae. The sequence continues at coordinate 1,519,121 of JAJKFI010000065.1, forward strand.
AACTTTGCTGACTTCGCGTATGCTGGCCTAACTCCAGTTTAGAATTGCACTCTGAATAAGGTGAGGAAGGATATTTACAGACCCAATCCAGAGCAAACTCCTCCATGGAGATGCAGCATGGTTTGTGCTGCATCCTGTGGGAGAATTTAGCAGGTGAGAGGGTTTCCCAAGGGAAGGGCACATTTGTGCCAGCACGCGCAGGCCAGCATGGGACCTCCCACCTGCGCATCAGACTGCTATGCCATTGCAAAATGCTTTACAGCACTTTCACAACAGCTAGCACCAGTGCAGCAAGTGCTCTGCTGGTGCAGACATCGGCTACAATTGTGCCCTTAGCTGGGGATTTCCCAACTGGCACTTCCTATTCTTAGTTGCAACACATCAGGTTTTATAGTTTGACTTTCGCTCCAGAGATCTCAAGTATAGCATCTCATAAGGTTTAAAGGGCAAGCTTTCAGCACGCTGCATAATACAACTACAAGCATTCATGCCAGGATTTTTGCACAGCCATACGTTTACAAGACTAATCAGAAGTTTGCCTTCTTGGCTCATTGCCAGAACTGGAAGGTTCAAAATCAGAAAAGTAATACAAAGACACTATTTTTACTATGAATGCAAGTGCCAGAGGTGTCATGCACACATGCAGAATGCACACTAATGCACTATGTGCAAGGATAGCTGCATTTCTAGTGTGAATGTGTATGCTAGGATGTGCATGGTACTGTGCTGCCATTTTGGCATCTGGCCACCAAAAATTGTCTGGTTGTTTTTGGGCAAATAACTGGTGCCATTCTGCAAGGTACAATCGATGGATATTGGCTTCCTGGCCAACACTGCCAGCCCAAAGAAGTATTTGAAAATGGTCTGTTTTGACACACACACACACACACGCACGCACGCACACACACCATCCCTTGTTCCCTTAAAGGGGGAATAACTTTGCACTTGCTCAGAAGCACTCAGCCCAAGATACCAGAATTTATTAAAACAAATGGTGACAAATTTAACCCGTATAGATCACTGTAAGCTTTCTTCTTTGGTAATGCTGGAAAGTATAAGAACTCCGTTCATTGAGATGTTCCTCTTGCTTCTCTCCTGCTCTCCATCTTCTCCCCCCACCTCAATAATGTGCATTCTGGAGGGTTGTATGGGATTTCTAAACATTTCAGAGTAACCCTTATTAAGAAAATTGCTGGAATTTAAAACAGGGCTTTTATACGCATCCAAAGTGATTGAAAACATTTGCTCCTAAATCAGAGGAGAGCAACTGTGATAAATAAATGCTGAACACAAAGAAAATAGAGTGGAAATTAAAAATGAAACAAAACGTAACAGGCTGTTCGAAGTGACCTTGATAGAGAATCAACTATTTAGCTGCCAGCAACATTCCAGCTATTCATTTTCATTGAATGTGGGTAGCACTGGCAGAAGGAAATTTGAGGAAAATGTAATTATCTCTTTGCCTTTCTTAAAGAAAAAAAAGAGGGGGGCATCTTGACCATTGCATTATAAAACCTTTCTGCATCATCACAGTGAAAAGAAAGATTATTTGTACACAAGAATAAATTTTTAATGCTCGTATCAAACATTGATAATAAAGGTTTTAATATTTATCGTTACCCGTGGCCAGTGTCTCTGAGTTCCCACTCCGGTCGGGTCGACAAGCCGAACTGGGGATTGCCTTCGGGTATGACTGATTGGGATGGTACTTGTGTTAGGGATTCCCCTCTGGAATATCAAACTGGTCCTCAGTTCTGCTTAATCTTCTTAATATTCACTTTTACATATTCATCTACAATCAGCCTTTATCTTGAATTCTAATGTGATCTACATGTACGTTCCTTCTTTGTTTTAACCATCGCACAATCTGCTCTTGAGGTGCTCCCATTCATTTCAGGAGGGCTCGTTCCATCTTCTCCGCAATTTGTGCTGAGTCTGATTAAAATGACCCTGATTCTACATGGGTGATTTTTCCAAATTGATGGCCACAATGTTGTGTCTTTTCCACTAAACTAAAACAACTTTGCTTCTGTACCACTAAACTTTACCATTTTTTAAAAGTCTAAACTTGAAGATTCCTTCTCAGGTATTATATTCAAAGTGATTTAAAGCCGAGGGGGGGGGAGAGAGAACGCTTTGAACAGTTGCTTTGGCCAGAGGAGGAAGTGTTACAGGACTGTGGCATTCTCCCCCATGGTGATGGAGCAACTGTTTGAAATAACGGCAAAGGTACGGTACTGGAGAGAGGGTGGCTCAGGGGACTTGAAACAGGCTGTGACTTTGACCTCTAGGTCACTGTTCTCAATATGACCAGGAAAGAAAGAGATCAAAAGTTACTGCCAGCTGACAGCTGGTGTACTGGTGAAAGGTTTTTTCCATTTTGTGTAGGGTGACATTGTGAGGTTTTTTTTTTTTAATTTATAGTTTCAATTCTCTCCCTCACTTGCTCTCTCTCTCTCTCTCTCTCTCTCTCTCTCTCTCTCTCTCTCTCTCTCTCTCTGTGTGTGTGTGTGTGTGTGTGTGTGTGTGTGTGTGTGTGTGTGTGTGTGTAAAACATACAACTGAATCAGTATCATTTTGTGACTTGTTTTTCACAATATGGAAAATGTGTGTGGTCCATGGAAACTAATCATGCTTAATTATTATTTATTATTTATTAAATTTATAGCCCGTCTTTATGCCCGAAGGCACTCAAGGCGGCATTACAGTAAAAATCAATAAAAACAAACTTAAACATTAAAAAACAGTTAAAAAACAGTATTAAAATACAATTAAAAAAATTTAAAAAACAACAAACAAGCCCCGTGGATCATAAGATTAATAAAAATAAAAAGATAACACCTATCAACAATTAAAAGCTTTTTTGGAATAAAAAGGTCTTCAGCCCCTGCCGAAATGTTAGCAAAGAGGGGGCAGTTCTCAATTCGAAGGGGAGGGTATTCCAAAGTTGGGGGGCCACCACCGAGAAGGCCTGATCATTATTAAATAACTTAACTGATCATTATTAAAATTAGTAAGAGCCATCATTCACATTTGTGAGTCAGTCACAGTTAACGTTTCCATCACAGCAATTGACTCAACTTGGTCAACTGTTCTTTCCCATTTCGCATGATATTTTACTTTCTACCATGCTGACAATCTCCTTTATGTGTCTTACTAACAAAATTGGTCATCCTGAAATCTATATACTGCAGCGCCCTAGCTAGAGAGGTGGAAAATCGCTCATTTTTTACAGCTCCCGACTGAGCCGTGAAAGTGGCCCCTCCCTCTGGCCACCAGAGTTAGTGGAGGCTCCTCCTCTGCCCTTCTGCATTATTTTCATTGCCCAAACTGGCTCTGGTGGCGAGAGGGAGGAGCTGCTTACATGGCTCAGTTAGAAGCCATAAAAAACCATTTTTCACCCCTCTGTCTATGACACTGATATGCTGTCTGGCTATGACACTGATTTTATTTATCTTAATGGCATCTGTTTGAGAACTCTGGAATGCCAGGGGAGACAATTGGCTATATGATCAAAGAAGAAATCACTGTCAGTTTGTATGGGTGCTGTATCTTTCTTAATGGACCACATGTGCAGAACAAGTGCATCTTGAAGGATGAAAAAAAAGTCAAAAAAGTTCATTATGTTTAGCGCCCAAACAGGAAGGAAGCTCTGACCTTGCAACTGAGCTATTTTTAGCATCAGGGAGGCCCCCGGAGTTGGCAGCAACTCCCACCCTTCTGCACCCCCAAGGACCCCATCCAGTTAGGGCACTTGCCCCTAAATGTCACAGTGTCGCGATCGTCCTCCCCCTCAACCTCCACCCCAGTCCCACAAGCACTTACAGTGTCTTGAAAGTCTGAGTAGGACTTCGACTGCTTTAGATAACTTTTGTGACATTTGCAAGCATTACACCAATCCTCAAGCTCATCTCGGATCGACTTGCATTGCTAGCAACCACAACACTTTTCACTATGAACAGTGGCATTTATCAAGTCTGGAAACAGAGACTCAAGTAGGAATATGGGCACAGAAGCCTTAGCTTGTATAGCGACTCCTTACACACTCCCATCATTAGTATGGGTACACCCACTAGTACAAAGTATATCCGAACGCCCATATGAATGGCTACAGACATTTTCAGAAAGATCCTGTTCATGCTAGTTCTTCAAGTGAATGAGATATTCTTGTGTGCTATAGGTACTGCACAGCATATTAGATGGTCAGTGTCATTCTGTATTATTGTTAAAGAATTTGATTTACAGACAATAGAACTGTGCGGGGAAACAGATATCACTGTGCTATTGATCGGTATTCTGTTAGTAAACTGAATCTGGAAAGCGTGTTGAGAAGCAATCTGGAGAACACCTTAATAATGGACAGTGTTTACTTCCTCCATCAGAAGTGATTGAAATCTAACCTTCAATAGATTATCTCAGAAACTGACAAGGTGGCTAGTGCCTCCACAGCTATATTAATTAGTAATTTAGAAATCTACATCTCACTACAGTTATTAATGTTAATGACTTATAAAGGCAAACAGAACCAGCTGAAAGGTATATGACTGCTCTTTTTAAATTTCTGATATGGCTTCATAATATTGCATTGGCAATACTAAGAGAGACCTGAATATATATTTATTTGAAGAATTTATATTCCGCCTGTCTCCCAACACCTTAGGGGCACCTTGTTGCAGTTTCACATCTCACAGTCCAGAACTGGCTGAAACTGGCATTCCGTCTCTCCGTCTCAGGATCAGATAGTACACCTGTGTGTCCTTCAGCAGGCAGCTTCCCAGCTTGTTAGGGATAGTAGTTGTACTCCCTTTCTGATAGTGTAAAATAAGCAGGCAGTTTCACACGGGAAGCCCTGGCTGCAAAACACTGCACATTCCCATGAGCTCATAGTGTTCTAAGGGTCACCCCATTGGGTAAGATGGGGCACAAGGGGTCTTCAGGTATCCACCCATCAGATATACTCTGGTTGCATCCCTTTGTTCTGTTGTTAGAAGGAGTTTTTCACTGTGTGTGCTTAAGATGTAAAGCTGCACTGAAACGGCCACCTGCGAGCGGCATAGACTTCCCCGGCTTCCTAGCCGGCAGATTGAACCTTTGTACCTTTCTTACTTTCGCTACAATAAAGAGACTTTGTTATGGAAATGTGGCGATTGCTTCAATCCTTCGCTCCGGAGCGCTAAGGCAAGCGCTAGAATGGGTCTCCAAGCCCCCAACTCTGCTACTATTTACACAAATACACAACACACCTAAGGCAGCAAATAACATGAAATCACAATACAAAATGGAAGAGTGAAACAATGCTAAACCATGCTATATCCTAACGCAGTATAGATGAGGCTGGAGCAGTGGTGTCATCTACAAACAAGGAAGGGGAACGCTGGGCGGAACTTGGGCGGGACTTCCGCGTGATTGGCAGCCCGCCCATTTCGTTCCGCAGCTGCCCTGGCCTTGGGGGGGCTGCCCCTGGTTTGCGCACCCTACCGCTGCTCGCCCAGGCTCCGGTGCACGGCCCACCCGTCTCCCCCGGCGAGCAGGCACCCCCCGAGGCCAGGGCAGCCATGGAACAGGACGGGCGGGCAGCCAATCACGCAGAAGTCCCGCGGAAGTCCCGCCCAGCGTTCCCATTCCTTATTTGTAGATGACACCACTGGGCTGGAGCCTCCCCTATGGCAAGGGCACGTTCATGCTAAACAGCAGGCACAGATCCGAGGAGACTGTGCGGCATGAATCGGGGCCACAAGGCCTCCCAATCAGGCTTAGGATTCGGCCTTATGGCTGAATCCCAAGCCCGCCCTCCTCCCAGGCTGGCACACCTGCCAGCCCATCCACTCCTCTCCCATAGCCCAATCAGAACTGCCCTAACCCCACCCTTTCCCTCCCCCGTCCCAATATGGTGCTTCCTTTGAGCCGGCCGACTTCGGCTGAGGCAAGAGAGGCACAGCACGGGCACAATGGAACTTGCTCTGCCTGCAGTGCCGGTCCTGTTGCTGTAGCACCAATATGGGGGTGCCACTTGGCTACCCCGCGTCAGTGCAACTGACGTCACGCCGACCCTATGATGTAGCGTCAGCATGACGGGCACTCCAGGATTGTGCTGCCCAACATTAACGGAGATCAGAGCCCAATGTAGTGTGCAAAAATATTAACATTACATTCATTAAAAAGTCCTGTTCATTATGTCAACAGTTATAAGCCTTCTTAAATTTTTTTAAAAAAATATTGAGGCCCCCCTCCCCAAAAAAAGTCTCAAAAGAGGGAACTGTTCTTATTTTTGGTTGTAATTAATATAATTACGGGAACTGTTCTTAATAAATTGCCTGTGATACAATAGCTGCAAAATGCACAGAGGTAGAGAGCCAAGAGTGACAATATTATCTTTTTCTGTATCCTGCTTATTACAATATTGAGGGAAAAAATGTCTTTGAGTCTCATCTAAGATTACTCAAAGGTTTACTTAAGGCCCTATTGGATTACTTGTTTCCTGGTTAACAAATCATCACTGCATATGCTGTGCAAGAGCAACTTAGGTGGTCAGTCCTCTTAACAGATCAAAGATGTTTTAGATGTGATGCAACGGCTTAAATCATGTCTGTCACTGTTCCCCACAATGGGTTGTACAACCCATGATTAAAATAGCCTTTAGTTCTCATTGATTTACTTTTGGGCACAGCTATTATAACATCCTATATATAATGTGGTCAAGAACTCACTACAAAGCGTACAGGTGGATTGGTTTGTCTATGGCCATCAGTATGATCTCAGCTTATGATTTCTCTGGTTGTTCAGCAGTTCCCAGGACATCGTCTTTCACAAGCAGGAAGAGATGGTTCGGTTTTCATATTTGATGTGCTTATCTTTTTCAATAATAAAATGTACAAATCAAAATGCATGTAAACAATAGGTTGTATCCAAAGACATGTAATCATAGCTACAGGCCCAGTCCTATCCAACTTTGCAGTGCCGATGTAGCCACAATGCAACAAATGTTCCTTTATCATGGCCACCATGGCTGCCCTTCCACTGAAACACATTGGCAGGACAGTCAGAACAGAAAACAACAACTATATCACAACATAATATTAATTTATAAGGTTCACAGCCCAATCCTAACCTGGACTGGAAGAGGCAGGCTGGCTGGCCGGCCTCCGCCATGTCCAGCCCTGGTTAGGAGGTGGAGCAACTCAGAGTAAGGGGACTTATGTCCCCTTATGCCAAGTTCTACTCGAGCCACCGCAGTGGAGCTAATTGTATCTGTGCCGGCAAAACTGCTGGTGCAGATCCAAGCAGGCTGGTGTAAGGCCAGCCGGCTTGGGTTAGGATATGGCCTGGTCCCAGCAGCGGCATTCAGCCAGTACGCTGGGTGGGACTGAGCGGCAGTCCGCCCGTTGCGTCACGGTGCGTTCCGCCGCTTGCCCGCCCGCCCCGGCAGGCGGGAAAGCGGCGGAACACGTCGTGACGCAACGGGCGGACTGCCGCTCAAAGGTAAGTCCTGCCCAGCATACCGGCTGAATGCCGCCGCTGCCTGGTCCACCCATTGGCCCTCCCTCCCCCCACCTTCCCCTCTGCTTTCCCTCAGCCCTCCAACCCCCTGCACTGGCCAGACTCAGCCGGCGCTGCAGCACTTACCTGGGACAGTGCAGAGACCAGACTCTGCCTCCCCAGGCTAGTGCACATCCTCACACGGGCCCAGCTGACTCCCGAAGTGGCGTAAACGTGCTTTACAGCACGTTCACGACACCTCACAGGCAGCGCAAGTCCAGTAAGTCAGCCTAAGGTGTGGCAATGGCCACTAGCTTAAGGCCCCAACCAAACATTCCATAGAATAAAAAAATATGTGAGTTCCAACCAATGTGGGATTTGTGACTACATGTTCCCTGCAATGCAGGGCTTTTGTAGAGGCAAAAGTAGAACTAGTCCTCCTCTGCTGCTATCAATCATCCTTTACATTTATCTGGACTGGGTTTTTAAAATCATTTTTCCAATGCTTATGCATTTGGTTCAAACTATTGCAACCCAGTCCAAGATTCTGGAATGAAATGAGCTAGATGAGGGCACTGTGGGAAGGGGGAGTGGTTGGTAGGACCAGGCCCAAACAGACTGAGACCTAAAGAAACAAGGGCAGGCACAAAACTTGCAGAGGCACGCTCTGAAGCTGCTACCTCCTCCAACATGTTTTTCCATTCCCTTTGCTTTGCAGGAGGGGGAAGGACTGAAACAGGAAGTGCAGGATAGAGGTGAGGGAGACATTCTGCTCTCCTCACTTCCTGTACTCCAAGGGGCATAGAAAGCAAGGGTGAAGGGGCAGAAGAAAGTGGTGGAGATGATGGAGGAAGCAGCAAGTGAACAGGAGGGCATCAACCAGCACTTGCCCAGTACAGGAATGAATTCCACACTGGGGAGTCCTAACCTAGAATGATATTTAGATTTGCTCACTCTACCATAAGATGAAAACAGTGTGCAGGAAGTGTTCCAGTGTACAGGTAGAAAAAGAGGCACCTTTTACTTGGCGTTAATTATCCAGAGTCCTTAAATTGACATCTTGGGAGGATAGGACTGTCTCTATCCAGTTTCTTATAGTCAACACTCGTAGCTTCGAAGCGAGATTTTTTTTTCAAACCTAGCAAAATAACGCCTCTGCGAGACTAATTAGTATTCTCTGAAAATGTCTAGTATATTGATCTGAGATTTGAAGATGCTATTGATGTACAGTAGTCAGTTACGGTTGGATGAGAATTACCTTAAAGGGGAATTTTAAAGATAAATTACTGTACAATGTTTGTGACTTCTATGGTTATGTAAAGAGACAACTCAACTAAGAAATCAAATGGACACCCTTTCAAATCCTTTGAACTCTACCATTCCCACAAGATTCAGAGTAATCAGGGAAATTGTACTGAGAGGGTTTTACAAAATGCATCCACCTGCAGTGCTTACCATTCTGAGACTGTAAGGCTTTCTGGAAGCTTGCAAACATATTGCGCACATAAATGCCATGTATTTCTGGCGTTGATCAGCAGAGACGATTTGTGTCTCTGATCAGTCCACATAGCGGAATGTTTCCCTCACAGAAATATTGCCTTATTAAAAGAGAGACAGGCTGTATAAGGAGGGAGGACCTATGTAGACCCCTGTGTGTGTGCATGGGCAATGTACCTCTGTGGGCTCCCCACGCAGAGGCACATTGAACACCCCCAAGATGTCTCTGTCAGTGCCCTTTCCAAACAGGCACCGGCAGTGATGTCATGCAGGGGGAACGTGGGGGAACTCAGTTCCACTAGTTAAAATTAGGGCTGACTCCGCCCACTTCACTCTCCCTCCTCCCCCCCTCCCAAGTCCTCTGCAAAGAGCTTTTCTTCTTGGTTGGCCGGCACTCAGAGGGTTAAAGGCAGTGATGTCATTCAGGGGGAACGGACCAGAACGGATCCTAACGGGCTCCGTGGCTGGTTCTGGGTTCCCGACAAGTGCCAATCAAAAGTGAGTTCCTGTTCCTAAATCATTTGAATGACACCGCTGGGCACCGGGTAACTCCTTTACTGGAACAGTGTCAAAGGGACTGTACCTCTTAAGAACATAAGAACATAAGAAGAGCCATGCTGGATCAGGCCAAGGGCCCATCTAGTCCAGCTTCCTGAATCTCACAGCGGCCCACCCCAGGTGCCCCAGGGAGGCAGGAGACAACAAGATGCTTGCATCCTGTTGCCACTCCCTTACACCCGGTACCTGTAGCCCACCACCTTTGTAAGGAGGTTGCACAATCCATCATTGCCTATAGCCCACAATGGATCTTTCCTCCAGAAATCGGTCTAATCCTCTCTTAAAGACATCAAGACCAGATGCCATCACCACCTCCTGTGGCAAGGAGTTCCACAGATTAACTACCCGCTGGGTAAAAAAGTACTTCCTTTTATCTGTTTTAACTCTCCCAACCCTCAGTTTTAGTGGATGCCCCCTGGTTCTGGTGTTGTGAGAGAGGGAAAAGAACATCCCTCTATCAACTCTATCCCTTCCATGCATAATTTTGTATGTCTCAATCATGTCCCCCCTCAGGCGCCTTTTTTCTAGACTGAAGAGCCCCAAACGCTGCAGTCTTTCTTCATAAGGGAGGTGCCCCAGCCCCGTAATCATTTTTGTCGCTCTCTTCTGCACCTTTTCCAACTCCACTATGTCCTTTTTGAGATGCGGCGACCAGAACTGGACACAATATTCCAGGTGCGGCCTTACCATTGCTTTGTACAATGGCATGATAATATTGGCTGTTTTATTCTCAACCCCTTTTTTAATTACCCCGAGCATGGAATTGGCTTTCTTAATTGCTGCCGCACACTGGGTCGATACCTTCATGGAATTGTCCACCAGCACCCCAAGATCTCTCTCCTGAGCTGTCACAGATACCTCTTGTTCGATACCTCTTGTTAGAGAAGGGAGAACAGCGGAGTCTGACCTTGCAAAGCAAGAATCCCCCTTGTTTGTGCAACTTTCACTTTTTCTGCCGTGGTAAGGCTCTAACAGCAAAGTAAAATAAGAGAAAACCTGATCAAGAAGTGATTCAAGGTCAGCTTTATGAGAAATGTGATTATGTTCCGATCATGTTACACAAACCATGGTGTACGCCAGTGGTTCCCAAACTTTTTTGACTGGTGGCTCCCTTGACCAACTGGGCCATTGACCACGGCTCTCCATTAAGGCTATAATCCAGTAGTGAAATTCAGGGGGTTCGCCCAGGTTCTATAGAACCGGTTGTTAAATGGCTGGGCCCCGCCCACTCGCTTACCTCGGCTGGCTTCGTTTTTGTTTTGTTTGCTCCAGCTATGACATCATAGAACCGGTTGTTAATTTATTTGAATCCCACCACTGCTATAATCCCATACATTGAGTGGCAATTCTTTTGTGAGGATTCCGTGGCTTCCCTGGCAAGTTCCCATGAGTCTCTGGGGAGCCATAGCTGATATATGCTTTTGTCTACAAACATACTGAATCAGCCAGTCAATACAAAATATAACAGGCAGCCCAATCCTAAGCAGCGCTGGCATAGCAAGGCCGGCACAGCAGGGCTATATCCGAAGCCCAGTAGGAGGCGGCAGCAGCACAGAGGA
>JAJKFI010000065.1:1530220-1547620 GCA_029204185.1 Lerista edwardsae
ACAGAGGAGGACAAGGGGAAGTTTTCCCCTTCCACACAGGTAAGCCCCAGTCAACCCTATGGAGCTGCTCGGATCTGCACCTGCTGATTTGCAGGCATGTGCAGCAACGGCCCGAATTGGGGCCGCAGCCGGGGATAGAGCTTAGGATTTGGCACTATATCCGTCGTCTGTCACCACCCCTGTCACTGCCCACTTTGCTGCCCCGTTACGCCCCCAGCACACCTCTGGAATGCCCTCTATGAGGTCCTGTGCCGACCGAGTGCTGCGGGCACTTGACCGGTGCATGACCGGCGCAGCTAAGGGCAGATGTTTTTGCCAGTCCCGCACCCGACTCGCTGGCACAGACACGTCTGATGGCACGCTTGCAACAACACTGGATCAGCGCAAGAGCACAGCGCCGGTGCGACACCAGTATAGGATTGCGCTCTCAATATGCAATACTGAAAGCTCAATCCTTGAAGAAATCCTGTCTCTCTGTTCATGGGGCAATCTCCCCAAACTTCTCTTTGCAGAAGTACATTCAGAGTAGCTGTATGTCACCTGTCCACAGTCATAGCATGCAAGAAATCTGATGTTGGGCACAGAACATTCTGAGAATCTTAGCATTGTTGTTTTTTTAAAGATATTTACAATGCCAAACAATGCAATTATCACTTTGTTCCTTTAATTAATAACTTCAGATCATTTGCCTTCACCCTACCTGATGGTGGGACCACCAGCCCTAGTACCTTCAGCTTAGTCCTTCAGCTTAACCTACCTCGCTGGACTTTGCTGAAGCAAGAATGCTTCTCAGAGTCCCTTGGAGACAGGGTGGGAGACAAAAAAAAAAAACCCCCTAATGCATATTAATAAATAACAGGATTGTTTTCCTATTCATTTAACTAGACTCATCACTTATGTCTTAGTTTTGTGGTTTTCTTTGATTTTTTTTTAGCATCATACTTCCCAAAAGGGTTCCCATTAATATTAACGAATATTTGAATCTCATTACACTGATTTATGCCTTTTCAATATATTTAAAATGGTGTCAATAGAACGTTATCTGTCTCTTGTGAGTGCCTGGCATAGGACTGAGCTTGGAAATGTTCTGGGACATATCCAGCAAGCCAAGGAGCTTTTCAGCTACACCCTGGACAGTGATAAGGCTATGTACCCAAATACGGCTGATTTTATAACGTTTGTCATTCAATATTGCCAACAGTTGGATCATACAATATAAAGTTGCTTACATACACAAAATGACTAATCATGTTAAGTCCTAGATTTGTTAAGGGAGCATTTAATAAATTATTTTTTCCTCTTTTTCCCTTTTCACAGTTTAACATTATCTATGAGCTTTTGTTGTTGTTGTTGTTCAGTTGCTAAGTCGTGTCCGACTCTTCGTGACCCCATGGACCATAGCACGCCAGGCCTCCCTGTCCTCCACTAGCTTCCGGAGTTCACCCAATTTCATGTTCATTGCTTCGGTGACACTATCTAACCATCTCATCCTCTGCCGCCCCCTTCTCCTTTTGCCTTCAATCTTTCCCAGCATGAGGGTCTTTTCTAAAGAGTCCTCTCTTTTCATGAGGTGGCCAAAGTACTTGAGCTTCAGCTTCAGAATTTGTCCTTCCAGGGAACAATCAGGTTTGACTTCCTGGAGGATTGACCGATTGGATCTCCTTGCAGTCCAGGGGACTCGCAGGAGTCTTCTCCAACACCATAAGCTATGAGCTTAATCATCATTAAAACTCTGGTATGCTTTATTTTAACTGTTCATCAATGGAAGATTCCATTATATACTTCCAAAGCTTGGCATTCATTAGTAGTTTGATTGTAAAATGTTTATACCCAGCCTTTCCCCTCTTAAATAATCATGCCCAAGGTAATTTCAATACTAAAAATCAATATTAAAATATAATCTAAAATACTACAGTTCAGCTATCAATAATTGTAATCATAATAATAATCAAAAGTAATAATCAGTAACAAAACAGACTCAAACCATAATAGTAGAAAAGCAAAATGAAATGAAATGCTTTTGAAATTGAAATGAAATTCAAATGCTGCCAGAATATGAACAGGTTGAAGACAAGACTTCATACAAGAAAGACCAAATTCTAAAGTTGCGGGACCCCTATGAAGAAGGCAGAATGGTTTCCCCAACGATCTCAAGGTGTGGAACAACTCATATGGGGGAGGCATCCCAAACTGGATAGGGCCTTAAAGGTAAACACCAACATCTTGAGTTGCACCCTGAAACAAACCAAAGTCAGTGCAGCTGAAGGAGCAGTGGTGTGACTGAGTCCAACCACTTAGCCCCAGTAACAACATGTGCCAGTACATTTTGCAAACATTTCAGTTTCCAGATGGTCTTCTGGGCAGCCCCACATTGACCGCATTACAGTCACCTGGTCCTGATGTCAACAGTGCATGGACCGCTGTGATCAACTGAGCACAGTAGATCATTTTAAAAACCAATTGTCTATTTTCTTTTAATTTGAATTCATTTTGCAATTCCCAAATTCAATGATTCTATAGAACTGGGTTTGATGGAATATTATTCCCAATGCACCTGATATTGCTGTACACAATTCCATATTACAATTTAATTCCCAAACTTGAATCAATAAGCTTCATATCCTAGAGTTAGGCCTATACAGATGTTTACTTAATTCATCAGTTACATACCCTCTCCTTTCATTGTTGGCTGAAAGGTAAAACAACAATTCACGTCAAGAGTTCACAGCACAAGGCAAAAACTGGATATGGCCATAGCCAAAGTCTTAGCCTTGCAGAACCTCCACTGAAGGGAATTTCACACCTTTCCCAGGTGACTTGCTTAATTTCTCAATACTTCTGTGAATTACATTTTTCCCTAATACAATGAAGTGGTTCCCAAACTGATGGGTTGCGACCCACCAGGGGAACCAAAAAAGAGCCATTGCCCCTTTAAGGGGAATGGCCCAGAAATTGGCAGCAACACAATAGCCATGATCACACTGCTGACAGGCAGGCAGTGGGTTTTTTTTAAACGTATCTGGGGTCGTATGACTCTCGGGGGGGGGGTGTCTGGGTAACCTGTGACCTCCTCTGCAGTCCTCCCTAAGGCTTGGAAATGTCATCAAAAGGGGGAAAAGCCCCACTTCCAGTTTTCTTCCCAAAACAGGAAGTTCTTTTTTTCTTTTTACGACATTTCCAAGCCTTGGGTAGTGCTGCAGAAGAGGTCACAGGCTCCCCAGACCCTCCAGAGAGCCATAGTGACCCCCAGGTAAGTTTTAAAAAACCTTCCCTACCCAACAACAGAGCAGTCATGGAGTGTGGGGCTTAGGGCTACATCAAGGTTAGGAAGTGGGAATCTGCCACTATCCATGACTCCCCAGCATGTGTTCAATGAAAAACAGGGGGGAAGGAGGGGGTGGGACAGGGGAAGCAGGGGTGGATGGTGACAGGGTGAAGGTGGGCAGATCAGGCCCAGGAAGGGGAGGGTTGGTGGTACCAGCACACACTGTAGCCTATCCTCCTTCCCAAACCTGACATGGATCAACTCAGACTTGTGCCAGTAATATCACTGGCACAGGTCTGAATTGCAACTGATGAGGTCTACCCAGGGGCAAAGGGTAGAACATAAGAATGTAAAACATAAGAATGTAAGAACTCTGTTGAATCAGGCCAAAGGCCCATCCAGTCCAACTTCCTATATCTCACTGTGGCCCCCAGATGCCTCGGGGAGCACACGAAATACTTGCATCTCATTGCCACGTCCCTGCACCTGGTATTCTGAGGTAGCCTACTACTAAAACCAGGAAATTGCATGTACCCATCATGGTTTGTAGGCACGTGGTGGCGCTGCGCATTAAACCGCTGAGCTGTTGCCCGGAAGGTTGGCAGTTTGAGACCACGCAATGGAGTGAGCTCCTGTTGCTTGTCCCAGCCAATCTAGCACTTCGAAAGCACGTAAAAATGCAAGTAGGTAAATAGATACCACTTCGGTGGGAAGGTAATGGCATTCTGTGCGCTATGGTGTAGAGTCATGCCGGCCACATGACCACGGAAGCTTGTCCTCGGACAAACACTGGCTCTTCGGCTTAGAAACGGAGATGAGCACCGCCCCCTACAGTCGGTCATGACTAGACCATTAGGTCATGGGGAAACCTTTACCTTGGTTTGTAACCTGTGATGGACTTTTCTTCTCAAAACCTTTCATATGCCTTTTTAAAGGGATCCAGGACAGATCTCCCTTCCACCCAAGGAGACCCCCAGCTTCCAAAATTCAGAGAATACAGCACAGTCTGTGCTGGCATTGCTGGATCAACAAGAGAGACTTTAGATAGATTTGTCTTGTTTGTTATACAGCATGATTTCTGAGCAAACACGCAGAATTTCGTCTCTTCTGGCTTTCAGGAAATTCACATGATACTAACATTGATTGCTAATTACTAGGATTGCTTGTCTTCTATTGTTGTGTCAATATCGAGAAAGGGTTGCTGTTGAAATGCTTCAATAGAATTGATATTTGTATTCAACACTGGCTGTTAAGCTATCCTCTTTGCAAACTATCCCATGTTTATGGCGCAAACGGGCAAAAATACATCCGAAATGAGATGTTGCGTTCAATGGTAATAAATACTCCCCAAGTCTTGATGAACACATTTCTGACTAGACACAAGTTTGCTGCTCCATATGTGTTTCTGCTACCGGCTCTCTACTATTTCACTTTAGCTGGCACTTAATAATGAATGGTTATATTGCTCTATTTATAAAACAATATGTAAGCCCCATTGAGCAGTTCCATTTTGGAACAAAAAGGCAAAACGTAAATGCTGAACTTCCGGATCTTCAGGCTAAATACCTTTAATGTAACATTCCTTCTTCTTTTTTTAAAAAAAAGGTGAAGTACTTATGGACACATGATCCATACACTTCCCTGCTGATTACTGGTAAAGGATTGAGAGAATTCTCACTTACCCCCATGTTTTCTTACTGTAAATGAACTGTTTATGTATCCGAACAATAGAAAGTTATTATTGCGAGTTTGTTTAACAGGAAATAACTTTTTCATGAAGAAAGTTTCAGCTTCCCCAATGTTGGCACTTCCTATGATTCTCTAGAAGGGATTATACATGAGGAGGGTGGGTGTTGTTTTCTGCATTAACAACACGCAGCAGATTACAAATGTTATTTCACGTGTGCAAAATAAACTGCTTTACAGCCCAATCCTAACTCGTGCTGGAACAAGGAAGTAGCTTGCCTGCCCTGTATCCAGCATGGGGTTGGGGTTGGGGTTGAATGTGGTGCAACCCAGGTTAAGAGCTGCGCAGCAGCTATTCCAATAGGGCTCCTTGGAGCTTGGCTAGCAAAATTGCTGACACAACTCCAAGGGCCCAGGAAAGGCTGACCAAGTCAGGGACGGGGGTTTGGATCCCGCTCCCCTCCCTGGCCATGGCCTGTACTCTCCACTCCTTCACCACACCCTATTCTGACTTTCCCCTGCCCTCCCCAGCCTCCCACAGTGGCCTCCCTAGGCCAGCTTTCCTCCCCAGTGCAGATCTGGGAATCGGCACAAGGAGGACAGCACATGTCTGTACGCTGCCCTCCCCAACTTTTGACATGTTGCAAATGTGCTTTATGGTACATTTGTGACACTCGTGGGCCATCCCAAGAGATTTGTGCCAGCCCAAAAGAGTGCCTAGGATTGTGCTCTTAGCGTGCAATCCTAATCTGGAGTTAGAGCAGCAAAGTTTGGCCCACGCAAGGGGCCTAATGTATGTTTGGACCCGGAGTCAGAAGCCAGCACACAGACGTGTGCCATTCTCCCTGACTCCAAGAGTGGTCCAAACACACTTTACAGTGGCCCTTGTGCCAGCCAAACTTTGCTGGCCTAACTGTGCCGGCCTAACTCAAGGTTAGGATTGTGCCCTCAGATTCTCTTTTGTCATCATAAGATCTCTAACAGACCAATCATGAGCTGCCCTCCAGTACTGGTGATGGGTGTCATAAACATGCTGAGGTCTGCACTGCCCCATTGATGCTGCAGATAGGCCACCAGCTGCCAGTGAAGATAAGGTAAGCACTGAGCTGTATGGGGGCTTGGGGAAGGTGGCAGAAGGGCAGAGGCATTCTCCATTGGATCCTATTCTCCATGTGGGACTTGAACGCCCAACATGGAGCTTCTGCGCCTGTGATTTAGCAAACATAGACTTGAGAAATCCCATTGAGCAGACTGAGGCTTTACTTGGGGGAAGGGGACAAATGTCCCCTTCCTCTATGGAGACCTCCAGCCTGATCTGATCTAGCACATGATCTGGCAGTAGCCATTTGGAGCCACTGTTTCTGTGCTGGATAGGATTGGGCCCTAAATCTTTACAGGAACTTAGTCATTTTGTTTAAGTATTGGCAGATATATTGTAGCTGATTGTCTGGTTGAAAGAAAACATCTCATATGATAAATCTTCACTGTACCATTTCTTGTCAAGGTCCCTGCAGCATTATCGATATCTGGCACGGTTCTTTATCCGTTAATCCAGCAGAGAACAGAAAAACACTAACATTAGATTAGCTGTACCAAGAACAAAGATGCCTGTTAGAACTGTATTTAAAATGCTGGCACTTGTTTACTTGTCATTTTCTGTTCCTGTCAAACCCTGAGTGAGAAATAAGGATTGAAAATGTTCGAATATGCATGATAAAATGTTGTGTAGATAAATTCCTCAGTACAGTACTATGATAAGAAAGTAGAGGTTAGTTATTTATTTCATCAGGTTTTTAAATTTATTTAAGAAAACCCTAACTCTGCCCTGTCACCTCAGTTTAGAGGTGTCCAACATGGCTAAATATCAGAAATTGAAAAATAGCCATTACAATGACAACCTACAACTCAACAGGAACAAATCAGACCACACAACTAAAGAAGTATTTGATTTACTTAGAAATATCATCAGGACGGAAGCCTAAGTTCCCAGAGAGGTTGTGGGAGAGAATTCCTTCCAAAGCCTAGATGTGACAACATGGCTATTACACACTCTTGCCAATTTCAGATGGTGACAGGATACCTGAACGGACATCTCCAGATTAAGAGGCTAGACAGAGTCACGGGTGAAGAGTAGGACCAGCCCATCCATGAGGCCAACTGAAGCAGTTGAGGCCATCTCAGGCAGATTGGGGGGGCACCCACTTATGTCTACCACCTCACCTCCACTGATCTTCGTCCTCTTTTTCCTCCCACTTCCTCAACTGAAAAAGGAAAAGGGGGAGAAGTAAAAAAGGAAGGGGGAGAAGTAAGGTGTATTCCATTCTCTAGCCGAACACTCTCGTCTTCTCTACACTTCCCCCTCTGCTATATCAACCTCTTCCTTTTTCAGTCCAGAAGGTGGGATGACCAGAGGTTGGCATGTCACCAGGTAAGGGGGGGCAGCATTTGGCGTGCCACTTGAGCCATTTAGAGGTCTTTGGCCAGCCCTGGTAAGGAGATGTAGAATAACAAACAGTTATCCTCCCTCATGTATTAAAGAATTCTCATAGAATTCTACAGAGCCCATGTCTTTCCTCCATGACCTGCATTTATGACATGAGAAATACACAATTATGCAGGGAGAGGAGAGAGGGATGTTCTTTTCCTTCTCATACAACACCAGAACCAAGGGGCAGCCACTAAAATTGAGAGTTAAAACAGACAAAAGAAAATATTTATGAACTCAGCGTGTAATTAGCCTGTGGAACTCCTTGCCACAGAATGTGGTGATGGTGTCTGGCCTAAGTGCCTTTAAAAGGGGATTGGACAACTTTCTAGAAGAAAACTCCATCATAGGTTAGAGGCCATGATGGGTGTGTGTGACCTCTTGGTTTTAGAAGAAGCTTACCTCAGAACACCCAGTTGCAAGGGAGTGACAATGAGATGCAAGCATCTTGTTGTTCTATATGCTCCCTGAGGCATCTGGCAGGCCACAGTAAGATACAGGAAGCTGGACTAGATGAGCAGTTGGTGTGATCCAACAGGGCTCTTCTTATGTTCTTATCCCTTCCATATCACTAACTAGCCCAGTGATGGCAAACCTATGACACGCATGACATGACATGCCACAACGTTCTGGGTGACACAGCAGAGTTCATTAACATCCAACAACAACTGAGGGCACAATCCTAACCTGGAGTTAGGCTGGCATAGTTAGGCCAGCAAAGTTTGACTGACACAAGAGACACAGTAACGTATGTTTAGATCACTCTTGGAGTCAGAGAGGCCAGCACACAGATGTGTGCCATTCTTCCTGACTCCGAGAATGGTCCAAATATACTTTACGGTGGCCCTTGTGCCAGCCAAACTTTGCTAGCCTAACTATGCCAGTGTAACTCCAGGTTAGGATTACACCCTGAGAGTGTTTTACTTGTATTTCATTTTTGTAATGATTTGGTGTTTCTTTGTATAATATGCAGCTTCACACATGATTGGGCTGTATATTTTTAAATAAATGAACATGTGAATAATTGTTTCTTTTTTCATTTGGGAAGGGGAAGTGACACACCAGCAGAGTCAGGTTAGGCATTTTTGACACATAACAGTGAAACCAGGAGGTTTGCCATGACCAAACTAGCCTTTCCCTACTGCTTAGTCAAGTTATGTGACCTCCAGAGCAACAACAATTGTAACAAGTTTTATCAAGCAAGACTTGTCACTAGCTCTGTTGTTATTTTTGTTTCTATTATACCAAAAGAGCAAAAGAATGATTGAAAACTTTGAAAGATCTAAATAACCAACTTGCAGAATTAAATATTTCATGTCTTAAACCATATCCTTAACCATAGCAAAGGAAACATCCTGTCTCCTCATATGACACTTCCAAACAAATGTTTTGCTATTTCATACTGTACATCTATGAAACAAAAGGAAAAGTTTGTTTTCAGTGCTCTGGTATCAGCAGGGAAGCACAACCATGATTTTTAAAAAGACAAACAGGAACCGACCTGATGGCAATGAAGAATCTCCAACGCTGTATGCATAAAAGGCTATGGCCTTTTATGGGCCAACTGAAGCATGACTCATTTATGTATGGAGGATTTGGGGGTGATTTTTCTTTTCTTTTTTGCCTGCCTGCCTGCCAGAGCACTAAGAGGATGCGTGTAAATAGGAAGTGATGAGGAAAATCAGTTCAGAGCAAACACATTTTTTTTTCCCCAAGGTTCAAACAGGAAGAGATAGGAAACCCAGGAAGATACTTAATAGATATTCAGCACCGTCAGAAAAAAAGGAAGTAGGCACATTGAAGCACCAGGGTGTTTATTTTTGAGTTTGTCGAACGGAAACGGGATACGGCACAGAAAGGATACGGATAGGATGCACGGGGTTGCATAGCAACAAGGGAACAGAAGCTTCTGTGCAAAACTGAAAACCATCTGTGAGCATGAGAGCGAGGCAGAGTGGAGCACATGATTAAAGGGAGGAAGAGAGGAAAGGGTGAAGCTGCAGAAGAATGTGTCCCTGCCACCTATTGAAGTCACCTACACTCCTACTGTCAAAGATGATGGGTTTGGGAAATAATAATAATCCAGCACATAGTCATTGCTTCCAATTCCATTATTTTTCACCTTTTTCCCAAAAGGTGATCCCCAGCACTCCTAGTGTGACACCTAGGAATAAAAAACTACTACTAATAATAATAACAACAACAACAATAGCAGCAGCAGCAGGCTCCTGCAAGGCCAAAATTAACCACTCACAGATAGAGTTGCCTGCTGCATCTCTGAGAGATGTACTGTCCTGTTTTTGCCTTTATAAGGCAGCAGATAATTTTGTTTTGTCTCTGAATTGGGGGTTGTTGGCTCAGCCAAGCATTTTCAATGCAAAAGGTGCCACCAAATTAATCTTCCCTTGGAGGAAGTTGCATTTGTCATCTCTTCATGAGTCACTGCTTGAGCTCCTCTCCTTCCAGCCAGGAAGCACATCCAGAAAAGTGATTCATGCAGAAAAACCCAGCTGAAAGTGGGCTACTCTGAGGATAGGTTGTTCTTACACATATTAAAATTTTGTAGCTGGTAAAAGTGAAGTCTTTCTCCAATGTTGACTTTTCACATGGTAAAAACTCTGAATCAGTTAACGGATGTTTAGGAAACACTAATCTAAAAACTACATGCAACCTCTGGGTTTTAGAGCTAGCCTATTTCTTTCTGAACATGAGTTGCAAGAAAATGGCAATAGGATATGGGTATCTTGTTGTCTTGAGTGCCACTGTGAGATACAGGAAGCTGGACTAGATGGACCCTTGGCCTGATCTGGTAAGGCATAAGTTCTTGTTAATCTAATGGCTAAATACTAAACAGCCTGATCCTATGCATATTTATTCAGAAATAATTTGTACCGACTTCAGTTGGACTTACTCCCAGGTAAGCATACATAGCTCTGCCACGCTCCCTTCAACTAGGGTTACCAGGTACAAACTGGGACAGAGTGCCTCTACCTTTAACCAGTGTATAGAAGAAGGAATTTGGGCAGGCATCGCTCATCATGGAAGGGTTTGAAAAGCTGCACCTGCCAAAATTCCTTCATCTCACTACAGGGTTGTGACAACAGGGTGAGGACAAAAGGAGGAGAGGAACCATGTACACTACCCTGAGCTTTTTGGAAGAAAGAGCGATATAAAAATATGAAAAAAAATAAACAACTAATGCCGTTTCTGCCCCAAAATCCAACTCAAAGCCAGACTGAAATTGGTCCAGATAATCAGGGTCATGCAGGAAAACCTAGAGCTGGAACATCACCACTGACCTGAGCATCTTACCCAAAAGGGAAAAGTTTGATTCAGGCCAATAATTATTAAAGTCGGAGGAATCTAGTGATGTTTTTGTCAACAATGGGCACTCCGCCACCTCCTTTCACGAAGCTTACTTCACCAAACCCTTTCAAAAGCTTCAAAATGAAAATACTATAAAAATCCATAAAAGGTAAAGGTTTCCCCACGACCGAATGGTCTAGTCGTGACCGACTGTAGGGGGCGGTGCTCATCTCCGTTTCAAAGCCTGTGAGCCAGCGTTTTTTTGTCCGATCATGGTGGCCAGCATGATTCTACGCCGTAGCGCACGGAACGCCGTTACCTTCCCACCAAAGTGGTCCCTATTTATCTACTTGCATTTTAGGTGCTTTCGAACTGCTAGGTTGGCAGGAGCTGGGACAAGCAACGGGAGCTCACTCCGTCACGCAGTCTTGAACTCCCAACCTTGCGGTTGAAAGCCCAGCGACAGCGGATTAACTCGCTGCGCCACCACGTCCCTATAAAAATCCATAAGTGGGTATAAAGCCCATCCAGATGTACCTGTCTTCTAACTATTTGACAAAAGGGCAGGAAAAGTGGACAGGAGAATAAATTTGGATTTTTAAAAAATCCCAGATGGATGGGCAAATGCCTGCAGAATTCAAAACCGCTGCTGTTGGAGAAAGATGGCAAAGCAGTGAGAAGCTGAATGAATATTCAGGATGCAAAGGCATCCTTGAGGAAGGATGGAATGCCAGAGAAGACAATGACTCATTAGTGCTTGGGGCTGTTTAAAGAAGTGTGTCTCCAGAGGTTTATCAGGAATCAGCTGCCTACTCACAAACCTTTTCCACTTCTGTGGACATGAATGTTCTCAAACGAAAATAACATTGCTTTGATAGGATTTCAACAATCAGACAATATGTGTATAGGAAAAAAAATACTGTTTCAAAGGCACAGACCTCAAAACAATTCTTAAGAGTGGGCGAGGGACAATTAGGCTCATAAACAATTCATACACTTGTTGAATGAAACGGAGCGATAACGAGCGTCTGTGAGCCAAAGTGTTCCACCTGGGATGCCTTTCGGAAAACAAAGCCCTACCTGGCACCAAAAGCACACAAGCCGAGATGTCATGGGGTGAAACTTTGATTGGCTTCAGATTCAAGGTAGGGATTGCATGTTTAGATGTTCTTCTCTGTTCTGAGTTTAAAATACACGTGCACGCATGATCTAAGCATAGAAAATTAGCACGCTAGGGAGAAGCGAAGTCAAGCAAACATTTCCCTAATACATTAGTTGTCTATGTACCAGCAGTTTTCCAATGGGAGAGCATTCAGAATGCAATCTTCCACTAACATTCTAAACTGGTAGAGCCCAGCAAAGGTTGTGTTTGGCACCCAGGGCCATAATGCATCACTCCAGTGCCTGGGGAAGTGATATCACAATGTCACACAACATCAGGATTTACCTGCCCCAGTTCTCCCTGAAGGTAAGGGACTGGTGGCTTTGTTGTAACACATTCCAGCTTCTGTGAAGCCAGGGAGCCTTCACAGAAGCCAGGATGTGATGCAGCAAAGCCACCAGCATCCCGCCTTCAGGGAGAACCCAGAGGTGGCTAGTTGGAGCCTGGGATAGTCATGCATCCCCCTGACATGGCACCTGGGGCACATGCCCTTCAGGCTCCACCCAAGGTATGCATCTAGTGCTACCAGAGTATGGCAAGTAGGGCATGTGCCCTTGGCACAACTTCAAGAAGAGTGCCACTCTTGTCTTCCTTGAGCTGCTCCAACTCTCAAGCACAGAACTATGCTCAGGGGTCTGGAGCAGCTCAGCAGAAGCCGAACGTCCATCAGGAAACTGCTGGAGAAGGGACAGCGGGTGGCAGTCACTGCCCTAGTCCAAACCCAGAAGAAACATCACAGTGTTGCGTGATGCTGTGACATCACACACCCAGGCAGTATTGCCTCTGGATACATATTGCCCTCGGTGTGCCACATGACTGTTCCAATTGATCTGGTCCATTGCTGCTGCAATTCCCTAGAATTTTCCTGTGGAAACAAGTGAAAGGGTCCAATGGGCAACAGTCCTTCTTCAATCATCATGTTTCAAACAAAGTGGGGGTAGGGAGATCTGACTTGTTTAACTCCGATGCTGGCGCCCTTTACAGTCACACGGATGCTGGCGCTGGATCTGTGAGATCCCCTCCTTCAATTATCTCTCCAAATTATTTTATTGATACAACTGCGATGTCGGAGCTTCGTTATTGGTTTCTGAAACGTTTTATTTTAGAAAACATTCAAAACTTCAAAACTTCGTGAAGCAATGGGCAGACAAAATAACATAAATGCTGGCGTTGGATCTGTGAGATCCAGTGCCATTTTCCATTACAGGACTACACAAAAAGAAATTCACGGGAGTGCTGGCGTGGTATCTGAGAGATCCAGAGGCCTCCCAGCAACAAGACCTTAGTGCTGCGAAGGTCAAAACACTACTGTCAGCTGCGGCTTCCCGAGTCAGGAGGATAGAAGAGAGGGGGGCCCCACCACCCACGGGGCTGGAGGGGGGCACAAAAAAAACTACCTCGTGGATCTGAGAGATCCAGCGCCAGCATCGGAGTGTTGAAAGCGTGGAAGCTACCTGTATGAAGTACATCACATTTTGGAATACTTGCGTGGTTGCACAAAAGCAATTGCATCTAGAAAATACTGATCTGATGATACATCCTCAAAATATGAATGAAAATTGTGTTGTTTATTTAGAGGTCTGTCACTGTTTAAATGTAGCTGAGCTACTGTCATCAAGCTACTTAGTCTCAAGCTGGTGAGATGCTCATCAACTAGTGTGAATGTTATGGGAATGTGGCCATAACACTGGGCTGAAGCAGAATGCCATTCTAAATGCTTTCCCAGCAGACTTTGCCTTATCATTTTTCTTATTGAACTCTGCTGCTTCTTCTATTTCTCAGTAACCCGCTGCCCCATCCCTCCCCTGATTTCCTACAACTTGCACCAGTGGTATCCCCAGGTCATTGAGCCCCTGAGACCCATAAATTGGCACTCCCCATGACAAAATTATTTTCATTAATAGTCATAACTTGAATGAATAATAATAATGGCCAGAGAAGAAGTGCAGACAGTAAATGTTTTCTTTTATTGCTCTTTGTATACTATATACAACACACACACACACACACACACACACACACACACACACTTTGTAAGTTTGTATATAACTTTGTAGTGTCATTCATATATATATGGCTCAAATCATACCTATTTTGTCTGGCCTTTGAATGATTGTTGGCTGTTTACCCTTTGTCCTTCTGGTATATTGTCTTAATTGTTCACTCCCCTGGCCAATTGACACTTCCCCTGCAATTTTTTCCCCCTCACCCTCCAAATTGACCTGTTATGGAAAATTGGGCCTAGTTTTCATTCTTGTACACTCTCTGTGTTCCCATTAATGTTCAATATTGTTGTTATGTTAATGTGTTTTTACTTATTGTGGTTACATTGTATTTTGTTTGTTCTCTGTAAGCCGCCTTGGGCATTTGCTTCAGCATGGGAAAGGTGGGGTATAAATTCTTTAAATAAATAAATATGAACAGTTGAAAAATAAATTTAAAAGAAATAAACCTTCTTGAAAAAGAAGTTTAAACATCTCGTGGTGGCCTCTTCAACACCCCCTGCAGTCTGTCACCCAGGGTCACCCCCACCTAGTCACCCTCTTCATCTGCCACTGACTTGAACTGTCATCGTGTTTCAACATAACAAGTAACATGACCGTTGTTCACCATTGTATGCCTACATTCATTCTTAACCTTCTAGGACTCTAGGTCTGATGACAATTTTTGATCCTTTCCTTAATATGCTGCTTGCCAAGCATACAAATAGGTGTGAGATGAGGGCAGATACAGGAATAATGGCTGCTGATGTCACAAAGGCATTGGTGCCTTCCCTAAAGCAGGAAGTTTTATTGCGACATACAGTTCCTAGCAGGAAGCATCACTGAGAAAGGCTGAAGCTCGTTCCCCATCATCAGTGTATTACTTACTTTCCCCTCCTTATCAGCCATTTGATAGCATCTGGCAAAGCAGTTCAAGGCGAGATGGACCAATAAGAGAGTCATGGCACTGTTTTACAGAAGAAGTCTAACCATTCATACCACTGAGAGTGCAAGACTTTGGGAACCAGAGAGTGGCAAGAGACACAGAGAGACAGAAAGGTAGGAGGAGCCTACTCAAAGAAAACCCACCAAATGGAAAGGATTGTCTTAAACCTTTTCAAGCCCACAGTTCAAATTAATTTTTGTATGCCTCACAACACCATAGATGGTAAAACCAAGCCAGTTGCCCACATTTTCCTCATGCCTTCCCTCCTGGTTCTCGTTTCTTATAAACCAATTTCAAATGAGCATGCAGCTAAGCAGTCATTTTCAGAGCCATCCAGTATGTAATTGTTGAGGAGATAACCGTAATAACTGTCCCAGCAAATTTATGACTGTATATTGTGCAGCTCGGAATGGCTGCTCGTTACATTAACAATGTTCACTCTGATTGTTTTCTTCATCGGACTGTAACGTGTGAGCAAGGGGCAAAGCTTATCAGCCTGATATGTGACACATGCTGTGTCATGCTCTCCGAGAGTCATCATTTCTCGGCCTTTCCTGCATCTCCTGTGGAGTTTAACAAGTCTAACAAACACAAGTGGAGGTTCTGTGTAACAGCAAATGGAAGGTTTTATGCCTAGTCAGAATGTGTATAAAACAGCACTTGATGGAACAAGTAGATGAGGGGCACTCCAGAACTGCATTGACTTGACTGGAGTTGTGCCTCTGTTGTGCACGTAAACGTTGTGGTCTGAGCAAATAAAGCTTAGTCTAGTAGTCTAAGGGTGCAATCCTAGCCTGGAGTTAGGGTGGCACAGTTAGGCTAGCAAAGTTTGGCCAGCACAAAGGACACCCTTAAGGTAAGCGGACCACTCTCAGAGTCAGAGAGGCCAGCTCACAGACATGCACCATCCTCCCTAACTCCATGAGGGGTCCAAAGGTGCTTCGTGGTGGCCCTTGCACCAACCAAACTTTGCTGGCCTAAGTATGCCAGCCTAACTCCAGGTTAGGATTGCTCTCTGAAGCTAAGATTTGCTTGAAATATGCCACTTCAGATTGCAAATGGAGGATTGAATGTCTGAATGCTCCATGCAGTGGCGCCTCTACAGGGAGGTCAGAGCTCTAAGTTTTGCAAGGAGCCTTACCCGGTCATGTAAATCCCTCCTCTCCCTTGCTGCTGTAGCCAGAAAGCAACACCAACATGCTGCTTTTCCCTGCGAGGATTGGCTAAAACGGTGCAGGAAAGGAGTGATTTCCACTGCAAGGTAAGGCTTCTTGCAAAACTTAGAGCTCTGCCCTCCCTGTAGAGACGCCACTGGCTCCATGGAATGTCAGGCAGAAGATCTGCATATGCTTCCCTTTCTTCTTGTTTCCTATGTGCCAGAATGTATGTAGGTCTTTTTTTAATAGATGTCTAATCCACCATTTAGATTTTCAAGGCCGCTCATGAAATATTTGAATTAGGCCAGTAGTTCCCAAACTTTTAGAGGCCCGTGAGGCTGCTGTCTGATGTATAAATGTCAAGGAGTGTGGCTATAATGGTGTTCCTTATTTAACCCGTGATGCACATAGCCTAATCTGTCCTCTCAGTTTTGCGAACCACCAAAAACCAAGCCTTCCCCAGATGCACCCAACACCCAGCCAATCCAGGAATGAACAGATAACAATGCTGAGGTCAGCAGATCAGGGCTCTCTTCCATAGGCTCACATCCTGCAATTTCTCCACTGAAGTGGTACCATCCATAAAATTACTGTTTGCATAAAGCAAAGTCTGACATGCTGACTGGCATGACAGTCTCCACTGAAGTCGTGGGTTTCCCTCATCTACTTGCTTTGTCAAGCATTTTGTCTTGTCTTACGCTTCCTATAATCTCTGGCCTTTGGACTGCAACCATAAAACAAATGGAGCTGTGCAGCTGATAGTGGATGAAGATTTTCCTGGAGCATCGTTAAGGACATATGACTTCAGTCTTTAGCATAGCCTGCAGGACCCCATTGAAATGTTCACCTTTTTTTTCTGCCAGCCTTATTTATCTACCATTGTACAGAATCTTAGAATTGTCTCATTTCATTGCTTAAAGTTTCATTTCATCTCAGTCTCATGCTTAAAGTGAGACTTCCAACCACCTTAGATGTTATGTCAATGAGAAGAGAAAAGAACATATTGTAAGAGCCCTGCTGGATCAGGCCAAATGCCCTTCTAGTCCAGCTTCCTGAATCTCACAGTGGGCCAACAGATGCTTCAGGGAGCACACAAGACAACTAGATACCTGCATCTCATTGCCACTTTCCTGCATCCAGCACTCTGTGGTAGCCAACCTCTGAAATAAGGAGGTTGTACTGTAGCCTGTGAGTTTCCTCCAGAAACTGTCCATTCCCCTGTGCAATCAGTGCTTCATGCTTCCTTTTTATCACCTTCATCATGTTCAAAATGTATGTTATCATTGCATGTCTGAAACCCTAATGCTCAGTTGGTTCAAGTAAGACAACCCCTTCTTGCTCTCCCCTCCCACCCCAATAGCCCCGTGTGTGTGTGTGTGTGTGTGTGTGTGT
This sequence comes from Lerista edwardsae, assembly GCA_029204185.1. Classification (NCBI taxonomy): domain Eukaryota; kingdom Metazoa; phylum Chordata; class Lepidosauria; order Squamata; family Scincidae; genus Lerista; species Lerista edwardsae. Next base: position 1,547,602 of record JAJKFI010000065.1, read on the forward strand.
GTGTGTGTGTGTGTGTGTG
>JAJKFI010000065.1:1554243-1612284 GCA_029204185.1 Lerista edwardsae
TGATGATGATGATGATGATGATGATGATGATGATGATGATGATGATGATGATGCTTTATATTTTTAAGACAATTTATGTATCATTTTCCAAAATGATATGTAAAGTAGTTCACAAAGTGGTTAATGTAGCAATATAAATAAAAAGATGGTTCTCAGTTTGCCCTCACTCACATGCTGGCAAAGAAATGCTGGCAAAACTCCCTGCAAGGAATGCAGGGGTGAATAGGAACAGTTGCTGCCTTGCTAAATGTAAGGTGATCACTACTTATGTTATGCAACATGTAAATGACATTTATTTATGACCAGTTTCTAAAAAGCTCATCAGTCATTTCTCGTGGGAAAACAAAGGAGCTTTCTCCCAATCTCCATTTAGTAGAATGTATTTCTGGTCCATAGGTATTCTGTTACCTGTAATTTGTCAGATCTCATCATAAACTCTATTTGCACACAATCACCTTTCACAAGTAGAACTCCAGTCTCAACCAAACATCTTCCAACACAAACCTCTCCTTCAGCTGCACTGAGGTTAAGAGCGCAATCCTATAGTGGTGTTGCGCCAGCGCAGCACTCTTGCGCCGGACCAGCGCTGTCGCAAACGTTCCATCAGGCACGGCTGCACCGCAGAATTGGTCGCTGGACTGGCACAAGCCAGTCAAGCACTGGTCAAGCGCCAGCATCGCTTGGCCAGCACAGGACTTCGCTGAGGGCATGCCAGAGGCATAATGGGGTGGCACTGTGGGCGGAGACGGGGCAGAGATAGACCATGGCTATTGTGCCATATCCTAACCCCTATCTCCAGGCTGGGCAGCCCTGATTCAGGCCGCTGCTGGCCATGTGAACCTGCACCTGCAAATCTGCAGGCACAGATCCTAGCAGCCCCATAGGGCTGGCTGGGGCTTACCTGGAGGCAAGGGGAAAACATCCCCTTGCCCTGAGGCGCTGAGCTGCTGCTGCTGCCTCCTAACAGGCTTAGGATGCAGCCCAGCTGCATCGGCTTAGCTATGTCGACGCTGGTTAGGATTGGGCTGTAAGTATGATCTACTAATCAGACTAGTATATAGAGGTTAATAAATGGAGAATCAAGTGCAGCCTTCATAATGCACCAACAAAGTCTGGTGGAACTGATCCCAGTGGCATAGCTACAGGGGAAGGGCACGGTAAGTACTGCAGGCACCACAATGTGCTGTGTAAGCGGCCCCTCCCATTCATCATTGGAGCCATTGCCAAGAATGGCTCCAACGGCAAGTGGAAGGGGTCATTTACATAATGTATTGCAGTTCCTGGGGTACTTACAATGCCATCCCCCTTGTAGCTACACCACTGACTGATCCCAAACAAGCTCAAAATAAGTGCAGACTTAATTGTGCTTTTGATCGATGATTCTAAAAGAAATAATGGCTTCGCCTTTGCGGCTTGGTTGTAAAAACATTATTTGGCCACAAATATTCTTAAATACTATTTAAAAAAACCCAATCCACTTGTGTAAATCAAACAGTGTAACCCTTACATAGCAATAACACTTGATGCCTATTATCTAGATATGATTGATTATCTGCTTATCCAAAGCTCATCTAAATGTCAATCTCTGATGCACAATGCAAGCAGAGCTCTTTCTATAAATAGTTGGGAAATTACTTGACCAGGCTGAATCTGGTACCCCAAATCAGTGATGTCATCTGGTAATGAAGAACGGGAACGCTGGGTGGGACTTACGCGTGATTGGCTGCCCATCCATTCCATTTCGCGGCTGCCCTGGCCTCGGCAGGGCGCCTGCTCACCGGGGGGGGGACGGGGGGGGCGTGCCGGGTGCCTGGGCGAGCAGCGGTGGGGCACGCCAACCGGGGGCAGCCCCCCCCCAGGCCATGGCAGCCACGGAACGGAACGGACAGGCTGCCAGTCCCGCCCAGCGTTCCAGTTCTTCATTACCAGATGACATCACTGCCCCAAATGCACCTCAAAAAAAAAACAACACATTAGAATTCTTTAAAAAAACAAACCACAATTTAGTAGCCAAAGTTGATTCTTAGCCTGTAATGCTTCCCAGGAAACCAATAATGCAGAGGAGGAGAGAGAGGCAAATTCTTTGGTCCCAATCCAGAAAAAAAAAATCAGTCACGCTTAAGTAGCAATGAAATCCATGGGACAATGGATCAGGACTAACTCAAATCCCACAAATTCCCATAGGATTTGATTCAACAAAGGTTAGCCAAGCTTGGACCCAAGGTGAACTCATAGGAAGCCCAATCCAGAACTGCCTGGCTGCCCATGAGAGCGGTGGTAGCCAAGTAGCTACTGCTGCGTCCTGTGGCAGCCAGGCAGCCACAGGAGGCTCTGCGGGAGAAGGGGTCATTTGTCCCCTTCCCCCATGGTAAGGGCACAGGGTGGGCAATGGGTCTCCTCACCTCTGTGCCAGCTAAATAGCCAGCGCAGAGGTGAGGGCCTCTGTGTCGGGCCACACCGCCCTACACAGAGGTTGGGGTCTGGCGGCAAAGGTCCCCAATGGTCCCATCCCCTGGCTCAGAAACTCCCTCCTGCCCTACCCGGAAGTCCCGCGATGCTGGCAGGGGGCAACCTTACCTCTTGCCAGCATTGCATCACTACCTCTAAGCGGGAAGGGGCCAGCAGTGCCACAGGTCAGGCAGTAAGAGCTTACTGCCCACATTGCACGTGCTTTACGGCATGATTACAACACCAGCACAAGCAGTATGCTCGCACTGGAGAACTCTGGATTGAGCACTAAATCATTGCAACTAACAACTTTCCTTCAAGCACCAGTACAAATTCCTCATCTGGTCAGACTTTGGTTTAAACCCAATTGAAACAAAATCTTCAGTATTCCCAATGTGCATTTATTTGCACCCCTCCCATGTCACCTTAGTCCTCCCTCTTCTGTTATGTCTCCCTGACCCATTGCCTAAATGTAGATTGTAAGCTCCCCAAGCGAAGGACTGGACAGTTGTGGCTGTTTTCCTAGTAAAGGACCATTAAGCTATAATATGTACATTTTTATGATATAAAATGTAATAGTAACAATAATTTGGTAGTCACACAAAAGAAGCACGGAAGACAGAACTTGGCATTGTCACTACGACCATCACTTTAAACTTTTCTATTAAAATGTTGCTTTCCCCCAATGAGACCTGACGGCCGTCTCACTGCCCCTGGATGTAAAGGTAAAGGTAAAGGTTTCCCCATGACCAAATGGTCTAGTCGTGACCGACTGTAGGGGGCAGTGCTCATCTCCGTTTCAAAGCCAGTAGAGCTGGCGTTTTGTCCGAGAACAAGTTTCCGTGGTCATGTGGCCGGCGTGACTCTACGCCGTAGCGCACGGAACGCCGTGACCTTCCCACCGAAGTGGTCCCTATTTATCTACTTGCATTTAGGTGCTTTCGAACTGCTAGGATGGCAGGAGCTGGGACAAGCAACAGGAGCTCACTCCGTTGCGCAGTCTTGAACTCCCGACCTTCCGGTCGGAAAGCCCATCAGCAGCGGATTAACCCGCTGTGCCACCATGTCCCTTGCCCCTGGATGTAGCAGTAGCCATTTGGCTACCACTGTGCCCAGGCAGCTCAGGATTGGGCTGTTACTCAGGAAATCAGGTAGGCTTAGGGCCCAATCCTATTGAACTTTCCAGCTCTGATGCACCCATGCCAATGGGGCATACACTGCATCCTGGGGAGAGGCAGTCATGCAGACCTCCTCATCGGGGCTGCATAACAGCTGCAACAGTAAAATAGGGAAATTGAAGCTAGTCTCTACTCACCCACCCACCCCCACCCACCATGCCCCAACCAATCCCAATAGGAAAGATTTTAGCTTTTTAAAAGGCTATTCTGCATACATAGTTGGGAAGGTTGGGCACCCTATATTTAGCATTCATCTGTGCAGGCACTTTGTCATTCAGTTGTAGGTATGTGGACAGTGTATACTGCCCCTTGCTGAATTAGATCTTCAGGATATAGGTAAAAGGTAAAGGTAAAGGTTTCCCCATGACCGAATGGTCTAGTCATGACCGACTGTAGGAAGCGGTGCTCATCACCATTTCTAAGCCAAAGAGCTGGCATTTGTCCTGAGGGCAAGTTTCCGTGGTCATGTGGCAGGCATGACTATATGGCAAGATGCACGGAATGCCGTTACTTTCCCACCAAAGTGGTCCCTATTTATCTATTTGCATTTTTATGTGCTTTCAACTGCTAGGTTGGCAGGAGCTGGGACAAGCGACGGGAGCTCACTCGGTTGCGTGGTCTCAAACTGCCAACCTTCTGGTCTGCAAGTTCAGCAACAGCGGTTTAACCTGCAGAGCCACCACGTCCCATTAGGATACAACAGCTGCTTTTTATGGGAATATTTGGGGAAAAAATCCAACTTACATTTTGTTTGAGGAAGAAAACAGGCAACTATGTTTATTCTCAACTCTGGTCAATTTTGGCTGCTTGCAAATCCTGAAAATATTGATCAGTTTACAATATTTGGATGCTTGCTTCTCAGAATTTTGCTTACAGCAGCCTTTCCTTGTAGCTGCTTGGAGATTACCAGCAATTTTGTTACCATGATAAATGACCCCTATAGACAAGTAACTCTTTTTTACCTAAAGCCACAATTTGCTTCTTCCTTTAGGTCACAACCCAATTTTTTTCCGGGTGACAGATTTATTACTTTCTTTGTGGTGGAAAAAAAAAATTGCTAACAATTGCCCAAAACACAATGCTGTTATAAGAACTTTGGCTACTTCCAGCCAGAAATGATGTACAATGTAAGATTTCCTGTGTTAATCGGAAGCAGCAAGATCATGTGTACACGGAGTAGGTCTTTAGTGAAAAGAGGAAACCACCGCACATGGATTGAAGGAGTGACTTGGCATACTGTAACAAACTAAACCAAGAGCCAGTTAGAAAAACAAAGTTAAGAGAGATGCACATCAAAACCAGCATTTTGCAAGCTTAAATACAAGTATTAGAATATTTATACAGGCGTGCCCTGGAATCCACTGATTCAGTATCCCTGGTTTCAGTTATCCACGGATACCATGGATACTGGGATGCCTATTAATAAGATAAGGGAACATTAAACAAATCTCTCTTTTTTTGCCTTGTTGCAGCAAAACCAGTGTTTCCCTGTCTTTAAAAAGACACCCCCTGTATGCAGGATTTCAGGTATCCATGGGGGGGTGGCAGAATGGAAACCAGCAGATACCGGGGCATGCCTCTCTCTCTCACTCACTCACTCACTCACTCACTCACACACACACACACACACACACACACACACAGAGAGAGAGAGAGAGAGAGAGAGAGAGAGAGAGAGAGAGAGAGAGCAGGTCTTCCTGTTGCTGCTCGTCTGACTCTACTCTGCAAGCAGGAGGTTCCTCAGGACCTGCCAGGGCATCTGCCCTGATTTAGAGCAGAATAGGGCTGCCAGCAACATGAGTCCAGCTTCAAGTGTGAAGAGGCTAAAAGGAAAATTAGCCATTGCTGCACCTTAGAAACAACAAAGAGTCTTGTGCCACTTTAAAGACCAATTAGCTTAACTACCTCCCTATAGTACAAAAGTGAGGACCACCCTTCCCTTATACTCTCTTGTTTACTCCTTGAGTTAATTCCTCAAATTGCCTCAGGTGATTAAACAAAAACATTAGCTTGGCTCAGTGATGTCATGCAGGGGGTACGCGGGGGTACGCGAGTACCGGTTTCTAGGATTACAGCTGGCCCCGCCCATTCGCCCGCCCGCTCGTCGACTCCGCCCTCTGCAACGTTTGAATTTCCTGCATGTTTGAGTTGCCTGCACGTTCTCAGAGCCAGGCAGGCAGGCAGGCAGCAAGCAGAGCCTTTCCTTTCCTTGCCACTGAAAAATGAGTTGCTCTGGGGTTTTAACATGATGCCAGGCCTCCTTAACATGTTCTGGGGGTGCTGTGGAATACTGTTGCAACTGTTGGGTCAGTTTAAAATCATCTGAGGCCTCAAAAAGGGTTTTTTTATGTCACTTCCTGCCACGACATCACTTCTGGCTTATGATGTCACTTCTGGTGGGCGGGTCCCGACACGTGCCAATCAAAAGTGAGTACCTGTTCTTAAATCATTTAGATGACACCACTCGCTTGGCTCCCAACTAAATTAAACCTATGAATGGGGAAAAATACAATTTACAACATTCTAGAGCACCCTCCTGCAATTGCAGCCTTCTAAAAAGCATTTTACTAGTGCATAAAATTTGTGCCCATGTAAATTAATTCAAGCAGTCTTTGTGAAAGTCTTTATGAGACCTTGCTTTGGAGAATCACTGTTGGGCATTGATTAGATTAAACGGACTCTCAGAATACACGCAAACAGAACTGAGACCTGGGATAGCACAGTAGCCTTAAAGTGTGAGCTGGGGAATGACTGGTTCAGACCTCACCTCCGGTGTGAACTTCCAGGCCAGTATCATTCAACCTCACCGTCCATTTGCAATATGGTTATAATAGCATATTATATATCCAGTCTCATTTCATGGTGTTGGTTATAACCTTCCCAAGTCCTTCACAGCCAGGAATTGGCTCTCCTCACTGGAATTTGCCTGCCCAATTTCTTCAATATCAGAGGCCTTGCGCTGCATTTCTCTTTCTTCTGAAGTGTATCGAGGTGGATATGTGACACGTCTTTTTGACTGCAGCCCTCTGGGTTTGAAACTCCCCTTCAGGTCCACTTGGACCAGTGATGTCATTCAGGGGGAATGGACCAGAACGGGCGTTCCGGAGCCTAACAGGCTCCATGGCTGCTTCCGGGTTTTTTTGTTTTTTCCCCCCAACATTTGAATTTGAACTCAAAAGTGAGTTCCTGTTCCTAAATCATTTGAATGTCACCACTGACTTGGACCCATCGTTCAGTTTGGTTAAAATGTTTTTTTTTTCTGTCCCAAGCAACAATTTTGGCTGATTTAATGCCCTGGCATTGTTTATTTTTTCTGGGATCTCGGTTGCATTTAATCGCCGGTTAGTGCATTCTAAGTTGGCTGATTGATGGGATTGTGATCATTTTTATTGTGTAATGTTTTATTGTCATATGTTTTGAAAATGTTTTGATGGTCTCATTGAATGTTGCAGTTTTGTATTCTGGAATGTGATGCAAGCTGTTCTGAGGACCCCTTTGGGGACAGAAAAGTCAGATAAAAATATTGGAACAAGTAAATAAATATTGACCTATCACACAAGGTTATTCTAAGGATTCCCAAGATCATGTATGTGAAGCACCTTGGACACTTTTGCTCTCTGTAACTGTCAAATATGAGGGCAGAGAACACCTTACAAGGAACTGGGGGGTGCCAAAGGAGAATGGGAGCCTGTGTCAAGTTCCCTCTATACCAGTGGTTCCCACATTTTTAGCACTGGGAGCTACTTTTTAAAATGGCACTCTATGGGCAGGACATTAGCCGAGAGAGTAAAAGCCGCAGTCCTGCCCGAAGATAAGATCCGAAGGTCGCCTGTTCTAAACCACCGGAAGTTTCCGTGAGCGGCAGACCTCGAAGAATGTGGCTGATAAGATTTGAGCTGTGTCTGACTGCCTGTGAGAGGGGAATTGTGTCGTACCAGCTGTTACTTGGTGAGAGCAAGAAGCCATTTATCAGCCAGCAGGAGAGCAATCGTGCGGCTAAGAAAGAGAGGCTGGACTTGAAAGTGTCATCTGAAATGTAGCAGTTCTTGTGAGATTAGAACTTATTGTGATTGTAAAAAACCTTTTGGTTTAGAAATGCCTGCCTATGTAAACCGCCTTGAATAATAAAGTCAAAAGAGCAATCTAATGACCTAGAAAGGCGGTATATAAATACTAAGTATTATTATTATTATTATTATTATTATTATTATTATTATTATTATTATTATTATTATTATTATTATTATTATTATTATTATTGAGGCCTACTTAGCCTATTGCAAACCCAGGTGAGATTCCACTCAAAGCAAGGTCCGACGAGCGCTGCCCTCTGCGCTACCCCGCCACCCCCCATGCCATGCCAAGCTCCATTTTTGGAGCCGTTTGAGAACAAGGGCAGGCTGGAGGGCCAAACCCCACGTTGGCAGCTCCCCTCTGTGAAAGGCAAGCTGCCTCGTCGCTTCCTCCCGCTTCACTAGCACAGAGCTTGGGGCATTTGCACCCCTTCAACAACGGTAGGACCGCCAGTGCACATAGCTTTAGGAGGCTAAAAAATTCACATTCACCAGCTCCTCAAGCCTCTATTTTTTATCCTTTTAATTATGGGGAGGAACGCCTTCTGGAGCATGCGTTGAGCTTCACGTTCATCAGATTGTGACCATTATGATGGCCTTGCATTCGCCTTCACCGGGTCTTTGAGAAGAGGCAAGGCCTGGTTGCTTGCTCGTGAGTAAATGTGCCTGTTTCATTTTACCTCATCGTCAATATGTTTTCTTTTTCAGTGTCACGACCAACCTCTGGATCCTTACCCAGTGTTTGGGAACAGCTGTGCTTGACCCTTGCGCCTTGACATAATTTACCTGCTACCGGTCCACATCATTGGTGTCTGCTGCTAGGAGCTAGAGAAAACATAGCATCATGACAGGGTTCTTTTTCAAGGTTGGACGCACATTTTCTATAATTGCCGTTCTATCCTTAATATTATATGCAGTAAATACGTATTGAAAAAATACAGGTAATGCATCCCCATGCACCAAAGCATAAAACAATAGTCCTATTCAGGTATTGCACTGTTTACAAGGAGAAAAGTGTGTGTGCAGCCAGTTGCAGACCCAGCCAATGGGCCGCCCAGGGACAGAGAAGGAGAGCTCTGCCCCCTCCGTTGTTTCTCCACCACCACCCTGTGCCATTCCGCGCCAGGCTCCATTTTAGAGCCATATGGGGACAAGGGAGGACCAAGCACCTCTCGCCTCTCCAAGAGGTGAGCCACCTTGCCGCCACCTTCCTCCTGCCCGAGCAGTGCTGCACCCGGGACATTTTACCCCTCCTGCAAAATGATAGGACTGCCAGAGGCGGATCTACATGGAGGGCAAAGCTCTAAGTGCTGCAAGAAGCCTTACCCGGTCATGTAAATCCCTCCTCTCCCTTGCTGCTGTAGCCAGTAAGCAGCGCCAAGATGTTGCTTTTCCCTGTGAGGATTGGCTAAAACGGTGCAGGAGAGGAGTGATTTCCACTGCAAGGTAAGGCTTCTTGCAAAACTTAGAGCTTTGCCCTCCCTTAGATCTGCCTCTGAGGACTGCGACTGTGTGCAGCCTGCCCCCGACCTCCTCACACTCAGCTTAATGTTAGCATAGAGTCTACATGTGTGGTATGTAATATGAACATAACATAAGAACATAAGAAGAGCCCTGCTGGATCAGGCCAAAGGCCCATCTAGTCCAGCTTCCTGTATCTCACAGCTGCCCACCAGGTGCCCCAGGGAGGCTGGGGCAACACAAGGTCCTATTTTCCCCTCCCTATACACCCACGCACATTCCATCTAACGTGCAGGTAGGTCTAAGGCTTGATTTAATTCACTTCCAAAGGAAATATTTTGTACTCTGCATACTCCACTGACTCAGAAATAGTGCTCCCAGTTTCAATAGAAAGTAACCCTCATTAATGCCTCTTTGAGTTTTCTGTTCCTTTGTGTGCATCTCCCCATCAGATGTCCCTGCTCTTGGCATTAGTGGTACTCATCAACTTTAATAAATCTAGGAGTACCATCAAGATGATTTTAAGGAATTTGAATTGCAGTTCCAGCTGCAATCTTGTGCACACAGAGAGGGACACATGCACACTCGCCACACGCAGCTGCCTCCAGCTGACAGCACTCCATTTCAAGAGATTCACAACTTGTTCTCCTCCCTTCTGAATTTGCTGTGGTCTTAATGCAGGATAGATTCCCACTGATTTTCACTGGAGTCATGCAAGGGTAAGGAATGGCCAATCAAAATATATAGATATGTTACATGGTTCATAAAGAATTGCCCACCTAGGAGTGGCTAGTTTTCTTAAGACTTGCTTATCTTTATTGATTCACAGTGAAGCCTGTTTTCTCTAAGATGCTTTCAGGACTGTTAAAAGAAACAGATTCCCCCCCCCCAAGCCCATCCCTGGCAAGAAAAGAAAATAAGGTTGGTGATCATTAGCCAGTTTTATGTTATTTGCTGAGATAAGGTTTACAACTCTGCAATAAGGCAAAACAAAATCTCTCTGGTCCTCCTAAAATAGCTTTTTAGCACAGAAAGGTATGTTAAACGATGATGTCACTTCAAGAAAGATTCTGCTATTGTTTGAATGTACAATAGAAAAGCTGACAATAGAAAATGTGTGATCTGCTGTCATTAGGAACTTTCTAATGGTATGAATGGGACGTGATGGTGCTGTGGGTTAAACCACTGCTGCTGGGCTTTTTGACCAGAAGGTTAGGAGTTCGAGACTGTGTGATGGAGTGAGCTCCCGTTGCTTGTCCCCGCTCCTGCCAACCTAGCAGTTTGAAAGCACATAAAAAATGCAAATAGATCAATAGGGACCACTTCGGTGGGAAGGAAACCGCGTTCCGTGCACTACGGCGTAGAGTCATGCTGGCCAGATGACCATGGAAGCGTGTTCTCGGACAAAAGCCGGCTCTACAGGCTTAGCAACGGAGATGAGCACTGCCCCCTACATTTGGTCATGACTAGACCATTCGGTCGTGGGGAAACCTTTACCTTTAATGGTATGAAACTGACTTAAGACAAGTAGCAATGCACAATCATTCATAGCAGTAGAGAGGAAACAGAGGAAGGCTCCTGCATCTGCCCCTCCCACCCACAGAAAAAACATACACATTAATATATACATCCACACATGTAAATACACAGTTGGCATATGGGTATGTTTAAGAGCAAATGCATCAGTTTGTGTTGTCTTCTCCACATAGACAAGCATGCACACAAACACATGACATGTATGCTTTGAGATTTGAAGGAGGATTCCATTCCCGATGACTCATTAGCTAGAAAGATAACCACATTGTGAGCCCAATCCTATGGGCTCATATCACCGGTGCTGCTGCTTTTTGGCACTACTGCTCCTACGGGGGTCTGGCACCATAGGATTGGAAAGATCTGAAGGAAAGATCTGGTGACAGAGGATTGTAAATCACAGAATATAGTTGTAAAAAACCCCATTGAAAAATGGTGATTTAGACTCCCCTGCCCTTTCAATGCTGTCTAAAAAAAACAGAGGAAGGCAGTAAATAAATACCGGAATAAATAAATAAATAAATAAATAAATAGAAAATGTTTGATCTGCTGTCACTAGACACTTTTGAATGGCACTAGGCACTTTCAAATTTCAGATTGGGTAGTTTTGTTGTTCCTGCCAAATTCATCCCACAGAGGCAGTAACTTCAGAGGCAGTAACCTTATGAATATAATGCACTCTTATGTCCTTCAGATGATGTCATCAGTTAGTAGGATATTAGCCTGGTGTAATGGACGGGATGTTGGACTTTTGCATGTTCTGCATATTCCACCACTGTGTTCTGCCAGCAGAAGTGAGAGGACACGACTGGAAGTAATGTTCCGCCAGCAAGCGCATCTAGGCTGCCAGACTAATGGTTGGTGGCCATGTATGCCGACTGGCAGAGAGGCGGCCAGTGAGCTGGTGTTTGGGGAAGTGGTGAGCAGAACTGGGCAGGGAGAGGGAGGACTGAAAGGAGTATTAGGGCAGGGGGAGGGGGGATAGAGGTGGTTACCAACAGCATTTGCATGCATCAGTATCCTATGTTTAAGAGTGTGGGGTTTTGGGGTGATATTTTTAACAAAATTTCTTGATTAAAATAGCAAACTGCAGTGTTATGTGTTTTTATTCTACATTCCCATTCCAAGTTCTCATTTTAATTTTCAATGCTTTTAAAGTACGTTAGGCATGTGATATAGCTGACCCTATATCACATGCCTAATGTACTTTAAAAGCATTGAAAATTAAAATGAGAACTTGGAATGGGAATGTAGAATAAAAACACACAACACTGCAGTTTGCTATTTTAATCAAGAAATTTTGTTAAAAATATCACCCCAAAACCCCACACTCTTAAACATAGGATACTGATGCATGCATGATTTTAAAGTACATTAGGCATGTGATATAGGGTCAGCCCCTTTCATGGATCACTGCCTTGTCGTGGTGAAGGGGCTTGAGTAGCTCAATGAAGCTGTGAGCTATGCCATGTAGGGCTACCCAAGATGGACAGGTCACAGTAGAGAGTTCTGACTAAACGTGATCCACTGGAGAAGGATGTGGCAATCCACTCCAGTACTCTTGCCAAGAAAACCCCATGGATTACAGAACAAAAAGGCTAAACGATATGACACTGGAAGATGAGACCCTCAGGTCGGAAGGTGTCCATTATGCTACTGGGGAAGAGCAGAACACGAGTACTAGTAGCTCCAGAAAGAGTGAAGTAGCTGGGACAAAACTGAAAGGAAGCTCAGCTGTGGATGTGTCTGGAAGTGAAAGGAAAGTGCGATGCTGCAAAGAACAATACTACATAGGAACCTGGAACGTCAGATCTATGAATCAAGGCAAGCTAGATGTGGTCAAACGTGAGATGTCAAGGCTGAACATCGACATCCTGGGAGTTAGTGAACTAAAGTGGACAGGAATGGGAGAATTTAATTCAGATGACCATTATATCTGCTACTGTGGGCAGGAATCCCTTAGAAGAAATGGAGTAGCCTTCATCGTGAACAAGAGAGTGAGAACAGCAGTACTGGGGTATAACCTCAAAAATGATAGAATGATTTCCATTCGGATCCAAGGCAAACCTTTCAACATCACAGTAATCCAAGTCTACGCCCCAACCACTGGTGCTGAAGAGGAAGAAGTTGACCGTTTCTATGAAGACCTAGAACAGCTTCTAGAATTAACACCCAAAAAAGATGTCCTTCTCATCATAGGGGATTGGAATGCTAAAGTAGGCAGTCAAGAGGTAAGAGGAATAACAGGCAAGTTTGGTCTTGGAGTACAAAATGAAGCAGGGCAAAGACTGATAGAGTTCTGTCAGGAGAACACATTAGTCATTGCAAACACGCTTTTCCAGCAACACAAGCGGCGACTGTACACATGGACTTCACCAGATGGTCTACATCGAAATCAGATTGATTACATTCTTTGCAGCCAAAGATGGAGAAGTTCCATACAGGCAGTAAAAACAAGACCTGGAGCTGACTGTGGCTCAGATCATCAGCTTCTTCTTGCCAAATTCAGGCTTAAACTGAAAAAAGTAAGGAAAACCTCTAGGCCCTCCACGTATGACCTAAATCAGATCCCCTACGAATATACAGTGGAGGTGACAAATAGATTTAGGGGCTTAGATTTGGTAGACAGAGTGCCTGAAGAACTTTGGACGGAGGTCTGTAACATTGTACAGGAGGCAGCAACTAAAACCATCCCAAAGAGGAAGAAATGCAAGAAGGCAAAGTGGCTGTCTGACGAGGCTTTACAAATAGCTGAGGAAAGGAGAGAAGCCAAAAGCAAGGGAGAAAGGGAAAGATATACCCAACTGAATGCAGATTTCCAGAGAACAGCAAGGAGAGATAGGAAGGCCTTTCTAAATGAGCAATGCAAAGAAATAGAGGAAAACAACAGAATGGGGAAGACTAGAGATCTTTTCAAGAAAATTGGAGACGTCAAAGGACAATTTCATGCTAAGATAGGCACAATAAAGGACAAAAATGGCAAGGACCTAACAGAAGCAGATGAGATTAAGAAGAGGTGGCAAGAATACACAGAGGAACTCTATAAGGCCGATCTAAATGTTCCTGATAACCACAGTGGTGCAGTCACTGAGCTCGAACCTGACATCCTGGAGTGTGAAGTCAAGTGGGCTTTAGAAAGCCTCACTAACAACAAAGCTAGTGGAGGTGACAGCATTCCAGTGGAATTACTCAAAATCTTAAATGATGATGCTGTCAAAGTGCTGCACTCCATATGCCAGCAAATTTGGAAAACCCAAAAGTGGCCACAAGACTGGAAGAGATCAGTTTACATTCCAATCCCAAAGAAGGGCAATGCCAAAGATTGCTCGAACTACCGCACCATTGCACTCATTTCACATGCTAGCAAGGTCATGCTCAAAATCCTACAAGCTCGGCTTCAGCAGTATGTGAATCGAGAACTACCAGATGTACAAGCTGGTTTCCGAAGAGGCAGAGGAACTAGAGATCAAATTGCCAACATTCGCTGGATCATGGAGAAAGCAAGAGAGTTCCAGAAAAACATCTACCTCTGCTTCATTGATTATGCTAAAGCCTTTGATTGTGTGGATCACAACAAACTGTGGCAAGTTCTTGAAGAGATGGGAGTTCCAGACCACCTGATCTGCCTTCTGAGAAACCTTTATGCGGGTCAGGAAGCAACAGTTAGAACTGGACATGGAACAACCGACTGGTTTCAAATTGGGAAAGGAGTACGACAAGGCTGTATATTGTCACCCTGCTTATTTAACTTATATGCAGAGTACATCATGAGGAAGGCAGGGCTGGATGATTCACAAGCTGGAATCAAGATTGCTGGGAGAAACATCAACAACCTCAGATATGCAGACGATACCACTCTACTGGCAGAAAGTGAGGATGACCTCAAGAAACTTCTGATGAGGGTGAAAGAGGAAAGTGCCAAAATTGGTTTGAAGCTCAACATTAAAAAGACTAAGATCATGGCAACCACTCCCATCACTTCCTGGCAAATAGAAGGGGAAGAAATGGAAGCAGTGACAGACTTTATTTTCCTGGGCTCCAAGATCACCGCAGATGGTGACTGCAGCCATGAAATTAAAAGACGTTTACTTCTTGGAAAGAAAGCTATGGTGAACCTAGACAACTTAATCAAAAGCCGAGACATCACCCTGCCAACAAAGGTTCGCATAGTTAAAGCGATGGTTTTCCCAGTAGCCATGTATGGCTGTGAGAGCTGGACCATAAGAAAGGCAGAGCGTCGAAGAATCGATGCTTTTGAATTATGGTGTTGGAGAAGACTCTTGAGAGTCCCCTGGACCGCAAAGAGATCCAATCGGTCAATCCTCCAGGAAGTCAAGCCTGATTGCTCCCTGGAAGGAGAAATCCTGAAGCTGAAGCTCCAATACTTTGGCCACCTGATGAGAAGAGAGGACTCTTTAGAAAAGACCCTCATGCTGGGAAAGATTGAAGGCAAAAGGAGAAGGGGGCGACAGAGGATGAGATGGTTAGATAGTGTCACCGAAGCAATGAATATGAAATTGGGCGAACTCCGGAAGCTAGTGGAGGACAGGGAGGCCTGGCGTACTGTGGTCCATGGGGTTGCGAAGAGTCGGACACGACTTAGCAACTGAACAACAACAACAACAAATAGGGTCAGCAGATGCAGCCACAGTATTGTTTCTAATTGAAAAAGTAGTCTATTTTAATTTCTGAAATATATCTTAAACACCAAAAATGCAGTGTTTGTGTTTTATGTTTTTATTCAGATACTTTAACCGCCAAAAGGCGGTGTTTAAATGCCAAAAAGTGGTTTGCAACAACAACAGCAGCAGCAGCAGCAGCAGCAGCAGCAAAACAACACCACACCCCTACTTATGCTCCTTCTCTCTTCTTTTTCCTTTCTCTTGCTCACATCGATTCTAAGCCTGGTTCTGCGGCTGGCAAAGAACCATGAAGATCCATTGGCAAAGTGGAGACTTTCCCCAGGAAGACTTCTGTGGTTGCCCCTCCCACCATAAGATGCAGCAAACGCATCGGAGGGAGGGAGTTGGTAGGATTGGGCTGTTGGTGACCTTGGGGCAGCCAGACTTGGCTGATGGGGTTTTGGGGAGAGAAAAGCTCTTGTATGCTGACCTGAACTCCTTGCATGAAGGGCACACGTGGGATATAAATGTCATAATTATTATTAATACATTTCCATAAAGGGAGAGAAACATTGATAGATTTATTAACATGAAGATACGTTGCTTCCTTTATACTAAGTGGATAAAAACTCTCCCTCGGGCAAAAGTGGGGAAAAAAAGAGTCTGAAAAATGTCATACAAAACTATTGAGTGAGAAATGTTGGGATCAATAAGAAACCCCTGATGTAATGAACCATCTGATGGGATTTCAATAGCAGGACAAAATGTTCTATATATCAAGCAAGGAATGATTCTTTGGTCAGCATCTCAGAAGTTCTTCTACTGTATAGTGTTCTTTGGCCACTCGAGATGAGCTCAAATGCCCATCGCACTCACAAATGAAACACCATTGTACCACTACGGGGGAAATGCAAACGTTCCTTTGCTCTCTTGCCAACACAGCTGCTGGGACAAAAGGTAATGGATGAAGTGAGATCACTACATCCTGATCTTGCGCTGAATATAATTGTTTGGGGTGTTAGGTCAGAATAAAGCAAGAAGAAAGATAAGGTGAGCATTGAAAAACAGAAAAGTGCAGCCCTCCTCCAACAAGGAACATATGGACACACAAAGGCAGGATCAGGAACCAAGCACTCCCCCCTGGATGCAGATGTGCATCATCTGTGTCCATGTGGATATGGATCTGAAGCATTGTGTATGTTTTTTGTTCGCACGACACCATTTGGAATGGTGTGTACATCTCCTCCCACTTGGAAGGCATACCACTCTCATTTCACCAGTCTAGGTACATACCCAGACACCTTCTTGGCCTGTGTGTGCAATGTCTTGTGCAGCTGTATTTGGACTGGGGCCTAAGGCTACGATCCCATATTGCACACACTTACATGGGAGTATGTCCCAATTGGATCGGGCTGTAATTTTCCTTAATGTAATTTTCCTTAGATGTAATTAACCTTAGATGTAATTAACCTTAGAGGAAGGAATTTTAAGCAGAAGGAACTGATTTACTGACACACTCTTTTTAAAAAAAAAAAAACTATTTTCATTGTGATGTGTCAATTTCATGGGAAATGAAAAAGAATAGTTAGCAATAGCCTGCCATTCAAAAAATGAATGGCATATTTTTAAACTGTATCACAATTTACTACTATTACTTTGAGGACACAATCATAAGTGGGCAGCGCAATCCAATGCTGCCCACCTCATGGAAGCGACATCACAGTGTCAACATAACGCCGTTGGCGCCAATGCGGGGGCACTGATTGGCATCCCCGCGTCAGCGCTCAAGTAACAGGATGGGCGCTGCAGGCAGTGCCCGTCCCATTGCGCCCGTGCCAAGCCTCCCTCACATTGGCTGAAGCTGGCTGACGAGAGGGAGGCTCATGTCGGGCCAGGTCGGGGATTGGCGGGGGAAGGGAGTTCTGGGTGGGGAGAGGGCGGGACATGGGCGGGCTCTGGATTCAGCCATAAGGCTTCATCCTAAGCCCATCCGGGAGGCCGCGCAGCCCCAATTCAGGCCCAATTTGGTCTCCTCGGCTCTGCACCTACTGTTTAGCAGGCACAGAGCTGAGGAGCACATCGGGGAGGCTGGAGCCTCCCTACAGTAAGGGAGTGGATATGCCCTTGCTGCAAAGAGGCTCCAGCCTCCCCAACCCAGCTTTGGATTTGGCACTGGCCGGCCAGCCTTGCCAATCCAATGCTGGGTAGGATTGCGCTCTGAGTTAGGCCAGCGTAAGCTAAGCCAGCAAAGTTTGGACAGCACAAGGAACACTGTAATATATGTTTGGACCACTCTCAGAGTCAGAGAGGCCAGCACACAGACTTGAGCCATCCTCCCTGACTCCGAGAGTAGTCCAAACACACTTTATGGTGTTCCTTGTATTGGCCAAACTTTGCTGGCTTAGTTTATGCCGGCCTAACTCCCATTTAGGATTGTGCTCTCAGTGTCCTCAAAAGACATTTCTATTGAAGTCTTCCTATTACGCAAATTCGCTACATCTGATTGATAAATCAATTACAAGTTACATGATTAATCAACTAAAATTTTAAATGGGTGCATAGCCTTGGTAAAGACTAATCTATGCAAGTGAACACAGCTGTAATATTTCCTCTTGTTTTTTTCCTCTTGTAATTCATAGCTTTCCCCATTAACTTTTACTTAGTCCACTCTGTAATCAGAGTTTTTGCACTGTATTTTTTTCTTCCAAGAAAAAACAGAGTGAACGTTTCATTTGAATGAATGTTTGTATTAAGTGGGTTTCTTGCATAAAGTGATGAGATTTTCCCCATCAGTCTGAAATGCTGTCACTGTAAATTGCTTTATTTGTTTTGTATAGAAACTAGTAAGTACATTTATTTTTCTTGCAGACACTTTTCTGTTAATGTTACCATTTATGCTTTTTAAACCACATTTTCTGATGCATGAATGTTAATTTGTAGGTGAAGACTAGCTACTCCAGGGGAAGGTGACATTTCATTCCCAAAACACTTCTGCAAATATTGTGAGAGCTGGTGTAATATTGTGGTTTATTTTGCAATCCCAACTGCAATATGAGGATAATGATTCTTAACATTACAAGAGTGTTGCAAGTACAGCAACCAGAGAACACTGAATGTGCTTGTACACATTCAAAAAGCTATCTATATGTTTTTACATATGTTAATTAGATAAATATTTACTGTTTCCATTATTATTTCATTGTGATTATCAATCCCATTTTATTGGGATTATAATCCCAATAATAATAATCCCATTATTATTTCATTGTGATTATCAATTCCATTCCCCCACCCCGTATGCTTCTTCTTCCTCCTTCTGAGACTAGTCACACGGATGATGCCATTCCCACCTGATGAGGAATCACATAGTGAATGAGATGATGACACATCATTGACTAGCCAGCTGGATCCATCTGGGCTGACAACAACTGACAACAACTGAAAATACTGCTGAAAAATGGAAGTCTTTTCAGAAACGGTGTGCACAATTTGCAAGACTCATTCAATTTGTTGATGTAACACGAAATCAGAGTGAACGTGATCATAAAACTCCATAATGGATTTCAAACTGATCCTATTGATTTTGACACACAACTCACCAAACATGGATGGGATTGATTCAGGTTATATGCAGCATGTACAGTACTGGACTTGGTAATGTGTGCATGGAGATTCTTGCACATTCCATTGTGCACAAAAACCAGTCCGTCCATGAAAGTGAGCAAAGAACCCCAACCAGTAGGCTTACCAGCAGGCTCCATACCTGCTTCGGACAGCGCAATCCCACCGTCCCTTTCATGTTGACACAACGTCATCGCGTCGACGCAAGAGGCAGAGCGCCAACACGGATGCGCCGATCGCCACCCTCGCGTTGGCGCTACTGATGTCAGTCCGATGCAAAAAGGTTAGATGACAGGAGTCGGCATGCCTGTAAAATTAATAGGAGCGAATTGAAGCCAGGGGCGGGCTTAGCAGCCATGTTGGTTGACTCAAAACAATCCGTATTCCAAGCACTTCAGATTGCTTTGCTCGTACTGTTTAGGACTGAATAGTTTACTCCTGAAGTAAAAACTTACGAAAATAAAAACGTGTGATCGTGTAGAAACATTATTGGTAACCTTATTATGATTTAATATGCACTTACAAGGTTTAATTCCGCATAATTATATTACTGAACATACCTGACGAAATGCTACTTGCTGTCTATTTAAACTCAGATTGCACTGTTTTGACAGACTTATTTTTTGAAATCTACACAACCAAAAATAAAGTGTGAATGGGAAGGAAAGAAAAAAAGGGGAGGGTGGGCAAAAATTAAATATGTAGGAAAATTACATTAAAATATCTTCATAACACAAGTAGTTGTCAATATGAGAGTAATTCGTTTTTACTTCTAGACTATTAAGAGTTTTGTTTAAACTTCTACACTCACCCCCCCCCCAAAAAAACAAATTCTGTTAATGTTCAGAATTTTGAAAATATTATAGTAGAAAATGGAAGGTGGGGAAAAAAGTGTAAACGGGAAGGGGGAAAAAAGGAGGGGGGAATATATTTTTTTACCTTCTAGACCATTAACAGTGGGTGTCAGAAAATGGTGAATAAGACTGCTAGGAACAATAAGAAATTACACAGCTTCAAAAATAATGCACTCACTGTTTCAGTTAATGGTCGTTTTATTGAACCGATGTAATATGAATACATGAATCTTTCCGTGGAAATTAAGATTTAGCAGAAGATTTAGCCGAGAGGGTTAATGCCTCCGTTTGCCCGAAGATAACACCTGAAGATCTCAAGGTCGTGAGCTCGGGACTGCCGGAAGTCTCTGCGAGCAGCAGACCTTGGAAACTGCGGCTGATTACAAGCTGAGTTTCAGCTGCCTCGTGGGAGGAGGAGTGTGCTGAAATCAGCTGCATCTCTGGTGGCAGCAGGGAAGCCTCATCAGCCAGCAGACGACAGACGGGTGGCTAAAGAAAGAAGGCTAAATCCAGAAAGAAAGATCTGTAGGAGTGTTGTTCTTGGAAGATAGAACATTCTGTAAATTGTAAAAACCTTCGGGTTTGTGAGAAAGTCTGCCTATGTAAACCGCCTTGAGTTCAATCATTAGAGAAATCTAGTGATATTAAGAAAGGCGGTATATAAATAAATGTATTATTATTATTATTATTATTATTATTATTATTATTATTATTATTAAATCCGATTTTTCGTACAGCGATTCGCACACCCATATGCAGAACACGCAGGCATGCTTAAAGACGTTGCTATTAATTTTTACACACATGCAGGGAGATTTTCATTCCTGAATTCACGGCAATCCTTCTCCTTGGCGGGAATGATCTGAGTCAGCAATATTTGTTGACCCATGGCTTCAAGAAAATGACGTCATGCCGACTCCAGTCATCTAACCTTCTTGGTCCGATGGTACAAGTAGATCGACCTAACAGTACCAATGGTGAGCCTCTTCTGTGTTGGCCGAAGGCAGCTGGTCCAGGGGAAGCTCTGTGCTGAGGCAGCACAGGGATTGAGTGAGGGAAGGAGAGGGGGCGGGACGGAGGTGGGACAGGGGTGGGCTTGGGAGGTGGCCACCTCCCAAGCCCGTTCCGGAGCCTGCACGGCCCTGATTTGGGCCGCTCAGTCTCCTCGGATTTGCGCCCGCTCTTTAGCGGGTGCAGATCCAAGGAGCGCATAGGGGAGGCTGAAGCCTCCCCTATGGTAAGGGAGTACATGCTCCCTTGCCGCGGGAGGCTCCAGCCTCCCCCCACCCAGTGTCAGATATGGCGCTGGCCGGCCGGCCTTGCCATTCCAGTGCTGGGTAGGATTGAGCCCTGAGCCTTATACCTGATGGACCCTGTGGGGAGGGAGTGATATTTACAATAAAAGGTCTTAGTGTTCTAGCAATAGTTAACCATTATCACAAAGAGACCCAAATGAATAAGCTAACTTATAGAAAATCATGTGTTCTTAGGGGTGTTTGAAAATGGTGTATTGTATTTTTTTTTTGCAGATTTCGTGATTTGAAACGCAGAAAGCAGTGTTATCAATCAATCAATCAACAGGTACTTATATACCGCTTTTCAACACGAAGTTCACAAAGCGGTTTACAGGCAAATAGTAATAATAAAGTTAAATGGCTCCCTGTCCCAAAAGGGCTCACAATCTAAAAAAAAAAAAGGCAGACCGCCAGCAACAGCCACTAGAAAGACTGCGCAGGGGTGAAGAGGGACAGTTACTCTCCCCCTGCTAAATATAAGAGGAACACCACTGGAAAAAGTGCCTCTTGTCCAGTTAGCAGTGTTATGTGTTTTTATTCCAAATTCTATTCCAAATTCTCATTTTTAGTAATTTTAAATGCTTTTAAAGTGTACTAGGTAGGTGATATAGGTGATAAAGTGTTAGCAGATGCAACCATGGTGTTGTTTCTAATTGGGAAATTAATCTTTTTTAAATTCTGTAAAACACCTTAAACACCAAAATACGGTGTTTTGTGTTTTTATTCTTTCATACAAAAAAGTGGTCCTGAGCCATCAATTAAACCACAAGAACTAATAGCAATGTTTATCTCACTGTTTTTCCAAACGGTGGCACAGAAAACCCAAACTGGAGGCTGCTAGAGCAGGGAAAAGCATCTCCAATGCGAATGGCATCTTCCGTTCCTATGTAAGTGGCCTTGCCCTCTCACCATCGGAGCCATTCAGGCAGCAATGGCAAAGCGCAGGTGCTCGCCAAACCAAACGGTGTCTCCACTGCCACTGCTGCCCAGAATGGCTCCGATGGTAAGTGGGAGGGGCTACTTCCAGGGCATGTTGCAGAACCTGCAGCACTTACCATTTTGCATCCCTTTAACTACACTACTGGGCTGTGGGAAGGCAGCAAGCTGGCAAGGGAAATCCTGCACCTTGCCTCTACCCACCAAAATCCCCCAGCCCTGCTACTGGTCTAGCTGCTAAACCTTGCTGCTCCAGTCTCAAACACGAAAGAGGATGGGGAGGGCTCACCTCCTCCTCTTCCAGCTAGTGTGCTGCTTCTTGAAAAATGATGGCCAGTGGATAGAAGGCTGGGAGCAGAGAATTCTTCCCACCAAGTCATTTTTCACAAAGCAGCAGCAGAACAGGAGGAGAAAGAGGGGTACTCTGGTGATGCGGTGATGTATATGCACCTTGGTGGGGGTGAGCAGTGGAATTTAGGGAGGCACTGGCTTGGGCTTCCCCTACTAGGTTGGTGAGGATGCAGGACAGGGATTTTTCAGTGGTGGTATCCTTCCCCATGAGATATTGTTGGCCCCTTTGCTACAATCTTTAGGAGCCATGTCCAAATCTACCTCTTCTGTTTAGCGGCATTGTTAGTTTGACTGTTAGTTGTTTTCGCTAGTTATTGCTTCACTCTCCACGTTTGGATTTGCTTTAATTCATTGTTTCAAAAATTGACATTTCTGTAATTGCAACTTTCCTGGATGACCCTTTAAGTGAAACCAAAAGGCAGCAAGAAGGTATTTTAGTTAAAATCAAGATATTTTAGTTAAAGTAAGCAAACTTATTGTATATATCACATTTAAATGTGGTAAATGTGATTTAATGTTATTTAAAAATGTGTGTCCACATAGGCTCTGGAGATTCTCCTTCTTGCTAATTTTTTACAGTTTAAAAAATTTTATGCATGAGATTTTCTTTATGTGTTGTCTATAGGCCTACAGCTCTAACTGAATTCCCCGAGCTTTCATTTACAAGGTTAATGGTTAAACACGCTATTTGTCATGCCATTAGTACAAACCAAGCAGCACAATTGTTACAACTGCTGAAAGGGAAGGTACATAAAGACACCATAAGCAGCAGTTCAAGACCTTGTTAAAACATGTCTGTCAAATGTAGAGGTACAAACAAAGTGTCTGATTCATCGCAAAGATAACGCCTACAGTAGCTCACGGACTTTCCTGAAGCTTCTTTCATATGGTTCAAAAATTAAAACTGGATTTTTTTCCCTACACATGCATACGGGATTCAGCAAATTGAGCATTTCAATGCAAAGCGCAAAAAGATGGGGGATGAGGTGTTTAATTCTGCATAATTCTGATCTCTAAGGGCTGGGTGAGATAGTTGGTAGCAGGAATCTGGGTCTTCATGGCTGAACAGCTGCCATGCAATGGGAGGCACATTTTCAAGTGGAGAAGTCAAGGGAGGGGAACATAACCCTTATCCTTCCCCATTGTTTTCCCTCTGCAACCCTCTGTACTCAGTCACTTTGCCCCACTATGCAGCACCCAGTCTGGAGGTGGTGCTGCAAGTAGCCACTTCTGAGGCCCCGCCGCGATGACAGGGGGCATGGTCACGTCAGGGGGCATGGTCACGTCAACATCAGGAGCGTGGCTATGGGCACCCCAATTTTGAGATCAAGTCAGCGCCCCTGGGAGGCATTGCTGTAGTTTGCCAGTTCTAGTTGGAGCCCATATTGGGCAGACCTGCCCAGTAGCATAGCTAGAAGGAGTCACAGCACTAGGTTTTGCATGGTGGGTTGAGGCACTCCTGTCCCCTCCCGGAGCCATTCCGGGCAACTGGAGCAAAACTAGTTGCATTACAATGTGATTCTCTTTGCCTCTGACAACAAAACCTTTTACCTAAAGGGCACCATAATTGCACAGCGCTGACACAATGTTGTGGCATCAGCACTACATTGTTAGTGCCGATGCGGGGGCGCAGAGCGGCACCTCCATGTCAGCGCTAATACTCCCAGACCAGGCTAGCTAGGTCTGGGAGCGCGGGCAGCAAGCCACCCGTGTGCCAGGTGAACTCGGCTGGAGCAGGGGCAGCTCTGGGTACGAGGAAGGAACTGTGTGGGGTGGGAGGAACTGGGCAGAGGGTGGGCAGGCCAGCAGGCAGGCAGGCCTGGAGAGGGGGTGGGCCTGGGACACGGGCATTAGGCTACATCCTAGGCCTCAACCCCCAGACCGTGTGGCCCTGATTTGGGCAACACAGTCTCCTCAGTTCAGCGCCCGTGATTTTGCAGACACGGATCTGAGGAAGCCATTGGGGAGGCAGGAGCCTCTCCTGGTGTAAGGGCATGAATATGCCCTTGGCCTGGGAGGCTCCTTCATGCCCCAATGCTGCCCTAGATTCTAGTAGGTATGCTATCTGATTTGCAAAGGAAGGCAATGCAACAACTGACCAAAAATTGCACCAGTGAAAGTTGTCATCATCAGTATAAAAATATGTATCTTTATTTAGCCCCCCAAAAAAATGTTGAAAAAAGCCTGCCCAGGAACGGCCACATCAGTCCCATCAGTGCAGGCAGAGATGCAACTAGAGAGGGTTGATAGGGGCACCAGATAATTGCACAAAATGCAATGCATACGAAGTACTATGAAAGCAACATTAAATTATGCATCTTTTAATTTGCCACATGGAATGATTAAGCACATTGTTAAGGCTGTGGATGAAAAACCAGATTGTAAATACCAGGCTATAGCACAATCAGGATTAAGCCCAATTGAATTCAATGGGCTTTATTCCCATGCAAGGGAAAACAGGCCTGCCGCCTTAATAAGGACAGCCAGGAAGCCAAAGCAGCACTGCTGCAGCTTCTCACTGACCCAATGCCTGCAGCATCACAGTAAAACACATTCAGACACTAAATATTGCTAGCAAAGGTGGAGAAAGAGACACAGGATACCGGAAGCAGCAGCTAGTAGGTTATTTTGCAAAATCTCAACAGAAGCAGAATATCTGGTCAAGGGGATTTGGGATTTCAGTAGCAGTACTCTCAAAAGTCCACAACCACTCTTAATTCATGTCTGCACTGGTCCCCGGGAGAGGTTGTAGGATTCACAGCTTTCAATGTCTGTAGGAGGGGAAAATGTATATTATCACTTGAATCAGAACACAATCCGAACCTGGAGTTAGGCAGCTAGGCCAGCAAAGTTTGGCCAACACCAGAGCCACGTAGAGCACGTTTGGACCACTCTCTGAATAAGGGAGGATGGCGCATGTCTGTGTGCTGCTCTCTGACTCTAAGAGTGGTCCAGACATACTATACGGTGTCCCACTGTCCACAATCAGAAGAATCACATGCTAAAGTTTTTCCTGGACTGTACCCAGCGGTGAAATTCAGCCAGTTCTCACCTATTCTGCAGAACCAGTTGCTAATTTTAGGTTGGGAGAGGGAAGAAAGGCAGCGGATGGCCCTGAAGGCCGCCCTGAAGGACATAGAACCGGTTGTTAGTTTATTTGAATCCAACCACTGACTGTACCATATCAGACTACCACTTCAGACTACAAGAATAATGCATGCTCTCAAAAATGTGCTCCCTATATTATTTTTTTCCAGACTCGTCTTCTCCCTAAGACATACTCTTTTTCTTTAAGTTCCCTTTTTGCAAGAAAGAGTTGAACCACACAACTTCCCCGACCCCACCGTTGCCCTGAAGTGGTTCAGTCCTGTATAAGGTGTACCATGTGATTTATACTACTTTTGTAAACAGATCCTGAGACAAAAATATTATCTTGCTTAAAAAGAGGTAAGATGTTAATGTTATCAGAGCATTGATAAATGTGCCCAGAGTTCTGAAGAGAAATAAAATGTTTTAGGAGGCACAAAGAGAAGCTGGGAGCTGGTTGCTAGAGCTGGCTGGCTCCTTGCTATTTTTTGTCATGATTTCATTAACCTTCACTCGTTGGATCTTCCTGCATTTGGCATCTGTTTTTAGTTTTTTTAAAAAACAACAACATATAGTTGCATCAGTGCAGATTCAATCAGTCCATCACGCTTGAAGCCTTAACTTTATCAGGTAAGTCACTCTGGATTGTGAAGCTTGTGACAAAACCATTGTGACAAAACCACCTCTGTGTCATTGTTGCCAGACTTGTGAGATTTCTGGTCCATTTGTGGGAGAACTGAAGTCTTCTGGATGAGATACGAGACCTTTTATACGAAATTAAAGGGGAAATTGCTGCAGAATATACTCCTGGGCTTTTTGTTTGTTTGTTTGTTCATTTGTTTTGTTTTGTTTTGTTGAGGTGAGGGGGCTTCGATGGGACTGTTTTGCAATACACCAAAAAAATTTTTTTAAAAACCCTGAAAAAAGAGGCTGGAGGAGGCTAAAATTGAAATTTCTCTTCCCCTCCTTCTCCCCTCCCTCACATTCCTCAGAGTTCTATATAAAAGCAGGTAATTCTGAGACTCCAGAATGATATTCCAGAATTTGGACATCTGGAATGATTCCCAAGCTGAAAATCCAGCATCACTGCACTGTGTTACAAAACAGAAGGGCTCTAAACATCTGTTGCATCTTGCAATTATGCATGCTAAGCCAACCCAGCCCCCCGCCCCCCCCCCCCGCTGAAAGCTTTATAGATTTCAGTGTCTCCAGCTTACGTGATGAAATTGTCGTACAGATGTACAGGAAACTGCCCTGCAAGATGGTTCCTCCTCAGTGAGATCAAATGAGCTCAGTCCTGCACTAAGCGTGTCGTGTCATGCTAATTTCCCCATAAAACCTTTTACCAGCAGCAAAACCCGTGATCCAAAGGTTTAAGAAAAATCTCGGCATCAATGTCAGGGAACTAGGGGCCATCCAAAGGAGAACTATGAGTGGGAGAAGATCAGGAATAGTTTCTCAGCAGACTTGTCCTCACTGCCTACCATCACCATTAATATATTAATCTGTTCCAGGAAAAAAAGAGGTGCCTAGAAGGAGAGCCACCACTTCCATTTGCTTCTCTCCCCACTAATTCAAAGTTCTCAGGAAGGCCTCAGTCTGTAAGCAGGGCTAGCCCAACAGACATTATCTCCCCAAGCAACAGTGTTGGGTGACCCAAGAGGCAAATCTCAGAATCCTTTGCAATGTCACAAAGGATGCAGGGGCACAACCCTGTATTTGCCTGCCTATCATTACTTAGATTGCTTTACAATCTGGTCAACCCTGGTCTGAAGCCCAATAAGCAACCAAAACCTGTGGAAAGAAGGGTCACCAAACCAGTAGTGTCATTCAGTAATAGAGTGCCGGAACGCTAGGCGGGACTTACCCCGTGATTGGCAGGGAGCCCGTGACGCATCGCTGCCTGCCATTCTGCCGCGGGGGCTTCTTCCGGGTTGTGCGCCCCTCCGCGGCTCTCCACAGCACCTGGCACGCCCCCCAGGCAAGTGGGCACCCCCTCCGAGGCCAGGGGTGCCCGCGCGGGGCTCGGAAAGACAGCGACGCGTCAGAATCCCGCAGCCAATCAGGCGGTAAGTCCCGCCCAGCGTTCCGTTTCTTCATTACAGAATGACACTACTGCACCAAACCCTGGCCTGTGAACCAGATCCAAGGTTTGGACTAATCCTTACCCCGTGTGTGCAGCCCTTACCATTCTGTGCAAATGCCTCTCCATTTTGATGCATTGGCTGGCAGGGATGCTATGGGCAGCAGGATGCTGGAATCTATGCCCAGTGTCCTGCTGCACAGCCTTCTGGGATGCCCAGTCATAGACACAACTATCCAGAGCATTCCTGCCAGCCAACTGGCTTCAAAATAGAGTGGCACTTGCTCAGAACGCTAAGCGGCACTCGGAACAGGGAAGGGTTAGCAGGGACGCAGTGGTTGTGAGTTGGGCAACTAACTCCTGGGGACAGTCAAGGGAGCCGCCAGTTTGGGAACCACTTCCTTAATCTGTTCCGTGAAGCTAGGGTCCCAGGATGGAGAGGGTTTGCTGAATGAATTATCTGCAAGGTGTGTATGGACCTCCCCTTGCAAGCAAAGGCCATCATTCTATAGTTTGCATACAACCAAAAGCAAACGAAAGAGGAGGAAGGAAAGAGAGAGCACTGTGCTGCCAGCCTTTTCCAATGCATGCAGTGCAATTTTGGGGGCCCCTTCCCAAATACAGGGGACAGAGTATGTCCAGTCTTTGTAAGTGTCATGGAGTCTTGTGACATGTTGGTTTATTCTACTTCACTGGGCCACAATGAGGGCCTGATCCAGAAGACCCTGTTACTGGTGATAAGCGTGTACCTCCAGTGAAAATGTTGCCAACGTGCCATAAAGCACATCCGCGACAGCATCCCACCCGCACTGAGCTGGTACTCAGTTAGCATCAGGTCCCAACGTGGGAGGACAGAATGGCCGGTGCTCCAGCAGCACCGGCTGCTGGTAAACCTGTTTGGGGAAGAGGAGGTGGGGAGGGGCGGCCCTGCAAGGTGGTGGTGGTATTTTGCCAGTGGTGGGAAAATAGCCGGTGATGAGCCTAGAAGTGCCATTGCGGGTGGCGAGGCACTCCCTGGGGGAAAGGGACAAATATCCCCTTCATCCCACAGGAGCTTCCTGGCTCCTGTGGGATGAAGCATTCGCCATTTTGGTACTGCTGCTCCTACAGGGCCCGGGCAGTTCTGGATTGGGCTGTGAGAAACTTTAGCATAAACAACAAATATTTTGTTACAGCAACAGAGGACTTGATTTCTTTACTAATGCTTTCTAGGTCTTATTCTCTGGTGCAGTTTGGTTCTTTCTGATATAAACTAAGGACAGGAGAAACCAAAAAAAAAAAAATAGGTTGTGGTTCCCAAGGGAAAACTCCAAAATCCAGCACAGAGAGCTTCTTCTGCTAAATGGTATAGTGGGCTTGTAGTGGTGTTTGAAAGATCTGATTGTCCAATTTGCAGCTAAGTGCTCTATCTCTAACACGGTGTTTCAATAGGCTGTAAGGACAATAAGCGGTTTGTGTGTTTAAGTGACTTTAGGCCTGCGTTATGTCGTTATAACAGCTCCAAACACCCTAAATAGCTTATCAAAACAATGGTATAAAGGCAATGGAGGCTTAAGGCAAAGTACAAAGTACCTTCACGTCGCAACGCGCTTTCAACATTGCTGGCAATCAAATCAAACAAGATAAAACAAAGAACACCTAATTCATTACCATTCAGTCAGAATCCTGTTCTTTTAAGGGAAATTCTTTAAATCTTTCCTCACTTTCTGTAAACTGAAAACCACAGCAGAGAAGCAGTTCAGGGCAAAAGCAGACAGACTGTTTGGTCTACATTGAGAGGCATTTATCTTCAGAAAGAGTGTCCAGATCTACTCCACCACAATTCGAATGTAGCTCTCTCTTTACCCAGACTACCAAAATAGACAATACCTATTTAGACACACACACACACACACACACACACACACACACACAGAGCGCTCTCTCTCTCTCTCTCTCTCTCTCTCTCTCTCTCTCTCTCTCTCTCTGTGTGTGTGTGTGTGTGTGTGAACCACTGATGTATGAAATACAGAGGGGTTGTCATGTTGGTTGGTTGTTTATCTCTGGGCACCAACATGACAACCCCTCTGTATCCCGCGCATGGTTCTCAAATGTTTTAGCACTGGGACCCACTTTTTAGAAAGACAATTTGTTCAGAATCCACCATAAGTTATGTCATGACCAGAAATACCATCACTGTGATGCCAGAGCCTGCTGCTTTCCTGAGAATGCAGCAATAAGTTGGAAAGAAAAGTCTCAGAAAGAAAATCAGGAAGAAAAGTATAAAGCACCTTCTCATGTTCTTATCCCAATATGGTCTTCCAATTTCTTCACAGTAGCTTCAAAACATTGTATGACTTGCCCTTCCCACTCAGCAGTACAAATGTTTCAATATATTCTATGCCAGGGGTTCTCAAATGTTTTAGCACCAGGATCCAACGGAAGTGATGTCATTAGTCTGTAAGTGATGTCATGGCTGGATGTCAACAGCACTCCATATGACAAAATCAAATCAAATTATGGAACTCCCTACCGGGGGATCTAAGATCTTCCTCTTCCCTCATGGCATTTTGGCGAGGGCTCAAGACTTTCCTGTTTCACCTAGTGTTTGATGTTGATATACTGTACCTGTCTCTTGTACAATGCAGCAAAACCTGCATTGTAAATAGTTTGCCCCCCTCCAACAATTCTTTTTACTCTGTTTTTATTTAGATTTTTATTGCGCATTTTATTATTTTGTTATTTTTATGTACTGTACCTTTTTTGTTTGTTTTTTCCCCTCCAGTAATTGTAAACTGCCTTGGGCATCTGCCTTGGCCGAAGAAATCTCTTAAATAAACAAATAAAAAGTTTACAATAAGTATTAGTTTTAAAAAAATATTTAAAAGAAGGAAGAACCCTTCTAACCCTTCTAAGCAGTTGCCGGTCTGTTTAAAAAAAATTCCCCAAACATCCCAAAGGCTGCAATCCTAGCCACACTTACCTGGGCCACACTTACACTTACCCCATTGACTATCATTGTTAAAAGGAGATATATAGTAGTCTGTTAAAAGGACAGATTTATAAATTTTCCCAAATGCAGTCACATACTATGTGACTAATACAAGTCTAATATATTAATATATTATTTTAAAATAAAGTCTAATACATTAAAAATAAAGTACACATTGAAATGAATGGAGTCACCTGAAATTGACTCATGACCCACCTGGTGGGTCCTGACCCACAGTTTGAGAAAAACTGTTCTGTGCCATCACAGCAGTTCATCCAATAGCAGAGGGCCAGAAGTTAAAGAAGCAGACCACATATATCAGCTGGTTTTTAGTGTATGGTTATAATATATGCCAATGGGTAGATATGGACTTTTAACCAAGACATACATTCCTTTCAGTCTTTTCAATCATTTCCCATCTGATACCACCATAACCAATTAACCTATTTTTAACTAATGGAATCATAGCCATTTCTCCTTCACTTTGAGCCTCAAGAGTAAAAAAATATCTGCCTTACTTTGTTAAAACTGGAATGTCAGATAACAACGCCAGATAGCGAGAATGTCAAGAATGAAAATAAAAATCCCTATGGAAAGCTCATTAGTTCACTCCTAAAAGCTTGCACAAGTTGTAGCATGTACGTGGGCCTCATTAAACAAACAGCTATTGATTACACTCAAAAGAAGCTCAGTGCAATTTCATCCACCATTCAGCAGAGAGGAAGATGTTAAAAGAAGCCATCATAATGATATCACTCTGATGATATCACTAGTGCTGTTTCTGAGTTGTGGGGGGGGGAAGGCTCAGGCAAGGCATTCTGAGTGAGCTCCTTTAAATTATGAGAGGTGTGCACAGTGCCTCATGGAAGGGTGTCAAACATAAGACCCCCCGGAATGCTCCTGGAAGCTTTTTATCCAGACTTTGTTGTAATTGGGCTGTCATAGCTGCCCTTTCAGCAATGATGCTTCTGCTAAGTCTCTGGGAAGCAGAAACAGAAGAAGGCCTCAGAAGGCTATTAGTGCTATGGGGAAGGGACAGGGGTGAGGGAAGGAGATGCTGCCCAGGTGCTGGGAGAGCCCAATTATCACGCGAGGTGTCACTTCATCGATCTCTTCTCCGCTGCTGAGTTACAAAGTGATGCTTTGGCAGAAGCGGCGCTGCTGAAAGGGTGGCAGGCATGATTGTTGGGCTCTTCTGGTGTTATCATTGGGCTCTCACCTATCTTGAAAATATGATCAAGAGTTCCACACATTTACTTCTGTCATTTGCAGCTAATGAGTTTCTAGGTGAGAACAAAGTACTGATTTCTGGCTATCACCTGCTCAATGATGTTATGGCCTGCTTCATGACATCACTTCCTGTCCACAGCATGCATCATTAATGCTATTTGATCCACTATGTGAGTTTGACACCCCTGATCTAGCACACAGTGGAGGGGTTAGTGGAGGGGCTTTTGACTGTCACTCCTTGCCGTTGCTCCTTGCTGTTGTCCCACAGTGAAGGAAAAGGAGGCAAGGACCAATAAGGAGGAGGTAGAGCAGGAGATGGAGAAGCTCATTTACCTGTCTTTTGTGTCTCTGATGGCAGTGAGGACTGGGCCCAATTCCCACTTTGAGAGGAGATGTTTGGGGAGAATAAGCCTCCTCTGGGCAAGTGCCTGACCATGCCAATTGTTTACATCAGGCCCACATGACTGGCCCAATTGCCAGCACTAGGTTCACTCTTGTCAGAGTGTGGGTGTAATCCACTCTTGCCAGAGTGTGGGTGTATGTTAGGCTGACATAAACTAAGCCAGAAAAGTTTGGCCAACACAAGGGACACCAGAAAGTATGTTTGGACCCCTCTTGGAGTCAGAGAGGCCAGCACACAGACATGAGCCATCCTCCCTGACTCCGAGAGTAGTCCAAACACGCTTTACAGTGGCCCTTGTGCTGGCCAAACTTTGCTGGCTTAGCTTATGCCAGCCTAACTCCAGTTTAGGATTGTGCTCTGTTTGTGGGGTGGGGGGAAATGGACTGGGATCTATGTTAGATTTCTGAGTGATGTGTTAAAGATCAGCAAACATTTTTTCACTCCTAGAGCAAGTTAATCAAAGAATCTGCCCTGGCAGTCATTCTGCTTGCTGCTCGTATATCTGCCCCAGTTTTCCTTACCTATGGTGCATGAGTATTCATTGGCTGTCTTTGGCCTGGTCTTGATAGGTCCATCCATGCAGATGTGCATTCTCCTGCTGTAAGACTTCAGCGAGGCACAGAAGGAGTCTGTTCTGCCCCAAGTCACCATTTATATCACCACCAGCCTCTTCTTTCACCAGCGACCTGGTGCCAGTAAGTGGCCTTCAGGGTTCTAGAAAACAAGTTGCTTCTGAAAACTTGCCACTGTTATCTTGTGCCACTGAAAACTTGTTCCTGTTATCTAGTAGCAAAGAATCCCACAGACACTAGCAAAATGGCTTGAACTGGACATAGAATGTACAGAAATACAGGCAT
The DNA here is from genome assembly GCA_029204185.1 of Lerista edwardsae. NCBI lineage: Eukaryota > Metazoa > Chordata > Lepidosauria > Squamata > Scincidae > Lerista > Lerista edwardsae. The sequence goes on from JAJKFI010000065.1 coordinate 1,587,247, forward strand.
ACCTCAGTATCCACTGGGGTTCCATTCCAGACCCCACCATGGATGCCTGAAACCATGGATACTGGGGAGGCCTTTTTAAAGACAGGGGAACCTCAGTGGTTTTGCTGCAACAAGGTAAAAAAAAAAGAGGTTTGTTTAATGTTCCCCTATTTTTTTTAATAGGTGTCATGGTATCCATGGTATCTGTGGATAATTGAAACCATGGATACCAAATCAGTGGATACCTGGGCACAAACAATGTGACAAACAGTGTTTTGAATGCACTCTACTGACATTTACAGTTGTAACGCATCAGTTGCAGAGGAATATGCCAGTGTCCTGTTGCATTATTAGTGCCACTAGGCCTTTTTCAGTATTTATCTGGCTGTAGCCAAATTTATAACAGAAATTATCTTTTATGCCAGGTGTTGAGTTTCTCACAAGTCCCCATAAGATGTTTATGAATTTCAACAGCATAACTTCCAAAAAGGAAAGTCCTGTTATTATAACTCCCACATGTTTGCAAATCGGCAATCTCTTTCCTTCCAAGTCACGGCTGCTCAACTGTCTTTTCGGCTCCCAGCTGCCTCTATCCTCCACTTCTGTTGCAAATACTTTGACAGTCTTCAGTGCTCACAAAGACACCACCAGGTCCCACCATGCCTTGAAAACTCCTGATTTGTTTTTCATGGGATTGGTTCACACAACCAAGGACACCTGTTGATTAATTTGGCCCTCGGTGATTCAAACCGTGATGAGTGGCAGCTGAATGTGTGAACGGATTGCATTGAAAATGTATCCCAGTAATATCCTAGCAAGGGAAGGGGCCAGGGCATGTGTGCATCTGGAGCACATGCATTGGGGGTCTTGTATCATCTGAACCATTATAGTTATTGCTATAACTGGATGGCAGACAATTTCAAACCCATGGCTTAGCACATCATCATCATCATCATCATCATCATCATCATCATCATCATCGTTATTGTTGTTGTTGTTGTTATTATTATTATTATTATTATTATTATTATTAATTTATTGTCATTGTATTACACAACGAAATTCGCTGACACCCGGAGACCAAACCAACACACACACTAAGTTCCCAACAGTCCCCCCCACATCCCCCACCCCCCTACCCCCCCTTGAAATTCCTCTTTATAAAACACATAGACTCCACTGGGTTGCATTCTGAAGTACATCCATGGCTGTACATATGATCTGATGCAAGTATTAATTCTTTTGTTCAAAGGACTTTTTTTTCTAACCACCATGCAGAAGGCATGTAATATCAAATAGTACCAATGCCTGTCAAGAGCCAGCAGGGCAAGAACTATGTACCCTTGGCTCTGCATGCAACTGCTCCACTTGGTGAGCTACCAGAACTGCAGTTTGAAACAGACTTCTGGACAGTGTCATGTTTCCATGCTCTGTAAATAACTTCCTATTGGGATGGAGACTTTGCCTGAGCAACACTGGTCCTCTTGGCTGTACCATCTTTCCGGGTGCCCTTTGTCTCTGCCTCATGTCAGGTGGGTTGTGAAAGGCTGGGAGCAGCCATCTTGGAAACTGTAGACCTTACTCTTGCTATATTCCTTTTGTGAGTGTTAAACAATTTTTTTTTGTTTTTTTTTAGTTCAGTGCTTTTACATCATATTTTGTCCTAATCTTGTTTTCTGTCAGGGATGTTTCATGGTTGTACAATTGCTGCAGTCCAAGAATGCCAATTTACATTTTAGGAGTGTCCTTTTTATTATGTTACAATGACAGCACTTCCTGCTTGATGATGTCACTTCCTGACACAACATCATTTCTAGGTTAATGACATCACTTCCGGTGGGTCCCAAGTATCATTCTAAAAAGTGGGTCCCAGTCTAAAAAGTTTGAATACCATTGCTCTACCAATGCTCTACCATTGTATTACTACCTGAAGATTGGCTGAAGTATTTTCCTAGCATCCTGAAATGGTGGTAAGCCAAGCACCTGCTGCTTGTTCAGCAAATACAAATTCTTTCTCACCCCAGGCATGTTTGACAAAAAAATCTGGCATTTTCTCACCAGTTGATCTGCAAAGCTTTCATTTTTAGCAAGCAAATGAATGTTCGAGATAAGCTTCCATGTAGCTAATGTGCCCCATTAATAATATCATTTTTCTTAGCATGCCAATAAGTTAGACAGATGAGCAGTAAAAAGGTGGGCAGTCACTAAGGAAGTCTTTAGAAGTTAAGCACATGGCAGCTTCTTATGGCTTGAATGAGAAAGTCTTTCCCCCATCTATAGATATCCAACATTTAGCCTAATCACCACCAAGTACCAGCAATACTCATAATTATTGGCTAGATACTGACTTTTATGAACAGGAAATCCAACAAAATTAAATCAAACTGGTGGCCTGTCCAGTTTGTAGTTCAGCTCTTAATGCAAAGTTACCAGATACATCAGAGAAAAATGTCCTGGCCATAGAGCAGTTATGGAACAAGCCGCTAATCACACTTAGGGGCTGTGCGTAATGGAACATAGTAGCTTCCCATATTATAGATGTGATGCTCTCATGCACTATTGGCAGTGTTCTTCAACTTTGGGATTGGGACCCCAATGGGATTGCGAAGCCTTAGTGGTGGAGTTGCAGCAATTTATAGGAATAAGGTTGAAAGTTGAAGACCACTGGACAAGAGTTCCACCAGCCAGGTAAAGAGGGAGGCATCTGGTATGCCTTCAGGTTCCAGGAGATTGTGTTCCAGTCTTGCTCAGGTTCTTAGCAATTGTGCTAAAATAGCTTTCACTAGTGCCAGGCTTCATGGTAACTTTTTCTGCCCTCTCTAATAAGCATATTTGATTACAGTGAACAATGCTGGGAGGGTGTAATGGGGATGGGGAGTTGACAGGAGCAGGGATGGGTAGAAAGGGTCCCAGAACAGAGGGGGCAGGATCAGAAGTGGGCCCCCATACTGCATGGATGGATGGATGGATGGATGGATGGATGGATGGATGGATGGATTGGAGTTGTGGCACAAAAAGGGTTATTAAAGGCCACTGCACTGCACTGTGGCATGGGCAGGAAGCATCCTAGCTTTTCCCTTGGACTATCCCTACACCAACACCACAAATCCAACCCTGCAGACTACACAGCTTGCAAGGGTCCCACAACCCTCTCCACTGGTCACAGGTTGAAGGAACACCAGAATGGGCTCCAAACTGCATAGTTCAAGTGTGTAGCATGAGCACACCCAATCCTAAAATCAGTGCTATACCAGCACTTCATAAGAATATATACTTGAAAATTAATGGCTAATGAGCACTGATAATGGCTAATGAGCACTGATAGACATGTTTGTCTTCATGGGTCCTGCCTGCATCTTGAGAAGAAAACAGTCTCAGCAAAGAGAGTAGCATTCTGCATCTGAGGTGTGCATTTTTACAAGGCAGATCTGGCTGTCCTGGGGATTGGCATTGTGATCAGGGCTGGATGCCTCCAATGGATGGAGATGCCATCCATGGTTATGCTAAACCTTTCTTACTGATGTGCAGGGGATTGTATGGGGGGAGGGGGAGCAAGCTCATAGATTACCTCCCACTTTCATTCCAAAATGCTACCATCCAGAACGTTACCACCTCCTTCCAACTCAGCCTGTGTAATGTGGAGAATGACACCAGCTGGCTGTAGAAAGTGAAAATCAATTAGATTTTGTGAAGTGTATTCTATATCTTTACCGTCCAACCCAAGGGAAATTTTAAAATTAAATGTTTACATTATGTTTATGTTTAAAATATAAAATGTAAAGTATGTAAAAAATGTTTTAATTATGGTTTTACTATATTTGAATGTTGTATACCAGTGGTTCTCAAACGTTTTAGCATTAGGACCCACTTTTAAAATGACAATCTGTCCAGGACCCACAGGAAGTAATGTCATGGCTGGAAGTGCTGTTGTTGTGATGCCAGAACCTGCCGCTTTCCTGAAAATGCAGCTGCAAGTTGTTCCGCCAAATCCCATCCTTAGCCAGTCCAACTTTCCTTCCTTCAGTCCTTCCAACAGGCAGGCAGTCCAGGCAGGCAGGCAGGCAGGCAGGCAGTCTGTCCATCCAGCACTCCATCCCAGGTACCATCCTCCAGTAACTATACAGCTTCTCCCTTCCAGCACCAGCCCAGGTGCCTTCCTAGGACCTTCCCAGGTCCCATCCCAGATCCTTTTCTCCCTCTGCTGCCTCCAGCTTTATACTGAGGCCAGCCAATCCATGTCTGTTGCTGGGCAGACTCTAACATCAGCCATGCCCGTCTGCACCTGTGCTGGCCTCCCTTCATAGCGGAGAGCCTTAACAGCCTACAGCTGTGCTCCTGAGGCTTGCAAAACCTTCTGGGATTAACCCTATAATCCCTGGTTTATCTGCGACAAGGGGCCATTGCTGATACCACTCCCTATCCTCGGGGTATCTCCTGTCTTTTCCAGTACACAAGTTGGGTCATTTCTCAGCCACTTTCCATTAGCAAACTGAATCAGAAAGAAAAAAGTCTATTTACAACCTTGACATAAGCAAAACAACCATGCAGCCCTCCCCCTTTCCAGCATCCCATCTTCCATTTTCAATATGGCTGCCCTGTGTGCTTCGTGACTCACCTGAAATGGGCTTGCAACCCACTGGTGGGTCCCGACCCACAGTTTGGGAACCACTGTTATACACAGTAATTCGGTCCCACAATAAGGCTGCAGGTACCAAGTGAGACAATCCAAGCAGCTCCTGTCCTGGATGAAGTGCTGGGCTGGCAGCTACGAAAATGGACAGTTCTTTGCAGCATAAGGGCCTAAGTAAATTTCCATAGGATTGGCCTCTTCATTGCACCAACTGAGGCAGTCACCTCAGGCAGCAGACTGATGGAGGGCACACACCACTTGCTTCCACTGCTTCTCTTCCTTGTCCCGCTCCCTGGATTGAAAGACAAGGACAGAGCAAAAGTATGAAGGAGAGTGTCAGAGACTTTGGGCCCAATCCTATCCAACTTTCTAGTGCCAATGCAGTCTCAGATGCCTCCTCAAGATAACATTTAGGGCCGCACTGCAACTGCATTAGCATGGGAATGTTGGATAGGATGGGGTCCTTCCTCTTTTCTAATCCATGGATTGAGAGAAGCAGAGCCGGGAACATCATCAGATAAGGGCAGGCATCTCCAAACTTTTCAGTACAAGAGCCATATCTAGAGGGTGGTGGTGGTGATATTTTTCCAGAGATTGCGATGTTATGCAATTTTGCAATGTTAGCAAATTGCGATGTTATGTGTTTTTATCCAAATTTTTATTGAAAATTGTACCAACAGCACAATAAATAAGGGTGAATGGCCCTACAAAGGCAAGCAATTACTGGCCCACACACTTAAGCCCAAAATAACCTGCTCAAAAATTCCCACTGTGCACTGTGATTGCTGCTTGGAGAGTGAAGAAACTGCTGCTTACTACTTCCACATTCCATTAAATTCACCCCAGCATGCACTGTGAACTATGAATATGTGTATTTGTAGTTTAAGCAAACTTATTCCTATTTCTGCCCCTCCTCCTCCTGATCCCTTGCGGAAAATTATTTCGAGATTCCTCGAAACGGTGTCAGAAATAAACAAAGTGGTGTTATTTTTGTGAAATTGATCTAAATTTGTGCCAAACTCTGTTAAAAATAAGCAAAAGCGGTGTTTTTTTCACATTTTGACCTAAATGTCATTTTATGTAGCATTTTGAGTAGAAATTCTCATTTTTTTAGCATTCTGTGTTGATCCCCGAAAAAAACCACCCCTAGCCATATCGCGTATCTTACAGATTTTCCCGGGCCAAAAAAAAAAGTCAACTTTATAAATGAATGAAGTTTGAATGAATTGATGTTCTTGGATCTTTTTTGTAATCAGCATGATATGATTAAAACAAAAGAAGAATGTGACATTTACAAAGAAACAATGCCATGCTTGCATTGAAAAATGATATCTAAGTAAAAATACCAAATATTTTAAGTTGCTATGGCCTGGATAAAATCTTGTGGTGGGCCGAATGTGGCCCTCCTAGGCCGTAGTTTGAAGACCCCTGGATAAGGGGGACAATATGTGGCAGGCTGTCATGGTCAGCTACTATAACAGCCAGGTGGTCTCTAACCTGAGCCAAAATTCTGTTGATGTGTCCCCTTCGTGAGATGTCTGTGAAGAACTGAGGGGAAGCTTCTATCCAACCCTAGAAAAAAATTATCACTCCAACTGCAAGCGAGCCATTATTTTCCCAGGATAATTGTGTTTAACCATGCCATAAAGAACTTAAGCGATAGAAGAAAAAAATCGTTTACACTTTTAACTGATGACTGTCAGGCAAACAAGTTGGGCTTAGTCCCTTGTCTAATGAATAGGTATCATAAAATGTTTGTGTCAGACAGAAATTCAGCACGGGCTTGCCCCACAGGATTGCTTTGGGATGTAGAGCAATAATGCGTTGGCAGGCCTAGGTTTAAGAGATGAATGTTTGCTTGTTCTGCCTTCCAAAGGTATTTACAGAAGCCCAGAGAGCTCACCGTTGTTGTCCACTCTATAAAGAGATGATGACATCAAGAGGCCAGGTCACAAACATGAGTTTATAGATGTTACACTTTACACGGGGATGGAGGGTGGGTTATCCATTCAGTATGATCTTCTGACCTTCACAAGTTTACAGCCTGCCCCTCTCTCCCTCCCTCCCCCCTTTCTCTCTGTGCTTCATAGCACCTCTCCAGTCTGAAGTTAATCATTTCTCCACTGTTATCTGCCAAGAGTTCTTATCTCTTGTTGCTGTCACTTTATAACAGGGTCCTCTTATCAACCTGCTTGGAGTCATGTGACTAGGCCAAGCCTATCCCCATCCCAATTCCTCTGATTAGAGACCATCATGAAATGGGATGGCTGGTTTACAGAGGGTCACGAATGCTGGAAAAGGTACAGAGTCCATTGGAAGACATGCCTGTTACTTTCTGAATTATTGGATTTGTGTGTGTGTTGTTGATGGGCTACTCCCTGACTTTCACTGAAGGTTACTGTAGCCTGTGTCCCAAGGCCAGAAAAGTTTACAAGCCTCACCTTTTGCTGTGCTCAATGCTGTATACTTGCAGTCCAAGGGCACTACATATTCACATCTAATTATGTCTTCTGGTTCGGATACCGGCAACACACAGGAATCTATAAAACATGGACTTAATCCAGGTGGTAAGTAGAAGTTTTTCTGTTTTGATAACCCTGTCCAATGGAGTTAAATCTGGGCTTTATCAGCCCTTCCTATAGCAAAATAGTCATGTTGGGATCACATTCCAATTATTTGATTTGCGCTTCTACTGATTCTAAACCAACAAGGTATATTCGAAAGTGCAAGCAAGCATGTTCATATATATGTATATGTTTGTGTATATGTATATATTGTCTGCATTTATAATATATTTATTAAGGGCATGATCAAGCCAAAATGAAGCACTTTGATGTCCAATTTATTTCAATGAGGAAGTTGAGCATGAGTTTCAAGGCCAGAATTCTGTACACATTTGCCTGGAAGTAAATCTCATTGAACTCTATAGGACTTACTTCTGAGTAGAAATGGATCAGATTGTGCTGTTCATCTCACTCATGTAAATAGCACTTGAACTGTGGCTATATTATCTCCCCATAACAATCATAATATTCAAAGGAAAAAATGTGGAAAATTAGTCATTACTACTGCATTGGTTAATGAACTTGCTAAGCCAGCATTTGTACTAAAAGAAATAATACTTACATAAGGTATGTTGATATAATGTGGGCTGAGTCTTTAATAAAATCCAAGCGATTTCTAAGCTGAAGCCAGTGATCTACTGTTTTAGTCTGATATTTTGTATCAGCCCCTATATTTACCTGTTATTAAGACCTGTTGCTTTTAGGGGTTATTCTGTCCTACCAACTGTATTGGAAAGGGCAGGAGATACCCCGAGGAGATAGGGAATGGTATCAGCAATGGCCCCTTGTCCCAAATAAACCAGGGATTATAAGGTTAACCCCAAAGGTTTTTGCAAGGCTTGGGGGCACAGCTGTAGGCTGATGAGGCCCCTGGCAATGAAGGGAGGTTAGCACAGGTGCAAATGGCTGATGAATTAAAGCCTGCCCACTGATTGGCTGGCCTCAGTATAAAGCTGGAGGCAGGAGCTGGAGAAAAGGAGCTGGATAGGTGCTGGAGGATGTACCTGGGAAGGTGCTGGATGAGGAGATGGATAGGTGCAGGATGGATGGTACCTGGGAAGGTGCTGGATGGATAGATTGCTGGCTGGACTGCCTGCCTGAAGGACTGCTGGACAGACTGTGACTGAAGGACTGGAGAAGGTAAGGTTATTGTGGGGAATAACCATTGGGAGTTGTTGTATGGGTGCCACACCCCTGGAGCCACCAAGTGGAGGAGGCAGTTGCGGCTTGGGCAAGCTGACTGCCTATTGTTTGGTGGTGGGTTTTGTTGGTGCTCGACTTAGGGTAGTTTGGAGCTAAGCCAGTGATGAGGGCAGTCTGGAGGAGGCTGGCCAGCCAGTGATCCCAAGCAAAGCTGCTGGAAGAGAGGAGGCTCAGTGGGAGATTGAACCCCTCCCTCTTGCCTATCTCTGAGGCTGCTCTGTGGGGAAACTAGTTAGCCTGGTGTGGGCATTAGGGCCCTTGGGGAGACCCAGCAGGGAATTTGGCAGAACACCAACCTTTGGTCTTCAGATGACCCTCCAATTGGTTTACAAAATTGGGTAAAAATTCTGGGCATTTTGAACCAATTTTCAAAGTTTTGAATAGGCACAAATTTATAATCGCCATAGATCAATCTTCATAACTGTGGTGAAATAAGATTTCCATTGTGTTGCACTGCACTGATGAAAAAAATCACTTTTGCTGTGCTTTTGAAACCATAACAAACCTTCCTGAAATCTTCCTTTCCTACTGAAGTCAATGTCAGAACTCCAGAGAGTTTTACCTTGTGTCAGTCATAGGATATTAGTCATATGATATTAGTGGGTGCTATTGCATAAAAAGGAAGGACAGTTATACGTTCTTTCAGAATTCTTTATAACAGATGTATATTCCATCCTGTTGCAAGCAAATCCATACACTTGGATACTTTCTTAGGGGCATTTTAAAATGCTGCATTTCTTACATAAGAAAAATCAGGATATGTATGTGCTTGCTCAATATAACAAATGCACATTCAACAATCCAAAACTAATAGATTTTTTTTACAGCACAATTTTATGTATCTATTTGGAAGTAAGTCCCACTGTGTTCAGTACAGCTTACTCCCAGGAAAATGCATTTAGGATTGCAGTCTTAGGGCTCAATCCTAACCAATTTTCCAGCACTGGAATCCAGCACATGCCCCATTGGCATGGCTGCATCAGTGGTGGAAAGTTGGATAGGATTTGGCCCTTAGTCATCTAAGGAAGATTCCCATTCATAACATTAAAAGCATTTAATTTGTTTAAACGGGAGAGGGACTAAAAGGAAATATATTCCCCTCTATCCTCCCTTAGACGTGATTCACCTTGTTTCAGATTGTTACCTTTGTTATTATTTATCTCTCAAATGTTCTTCCCACTCTATAACTGTACTTTCATGTAGAGTTCTCTGATCTCTGTGTAAATGACAAAACTGAAATTATTTCTCCTACTTACTCGTCAGGATGGGATTTACATGCAAAGAGTACTTTTCCACCCTAGTTTATTGCCAAAAGCAAGCAGATAAAACTGCAAGTTTAGGTCTTTTTTAAGACATTTGCAGCCCAGCCCAATACTTTATTGAGAACTCAATCCTATTATATTCAAAAGAGCTTATTTCCTGCGGCGGAAACATTGTAGAGCAGCTGGCTGTATGGCATTTTCATACAAAAAGATTGTGGTTGTGTTACAAAAATGCAACCACACAGCAAAGGATTGCTCTATATTGTGCATTGCATTGCACTGAAATTTGCATGTGCAAGTATGAACAAAGGACTGATTTTTATGTATGAGTCGTCAATCAGCGTTTTCTAATTCCTTTTGCAAATTCTGATGGTCACTTCCTGCTGTAGTCCTCTTGGTTCACCTCTTTAAATGGCAGTTGAACTATAGAGTATGCTGTGTTGGCAAAGAGATTCTCTTTTTGCTAGCTTTTTAAAATACAGTTTATTTTTTAATTATTGTGGGGTGAGAGATGGGGATATGATGTGTAATGGGTAAGCTTGAGTGCAGTCCCTACAAATAGGCAGGGGACATCTATTTAGGGGGGAAGTTGGTATTTTGAACTGGGTATTTGGCATAAGCAAAACTTAACAGAAATACCCAAGTCAGTTTGTTGAGAGGAGGTGGAAAAGATGGATACAATGGAAATCTGAACTTTGAGGAAGTGGAGGTGTTAAAGCTTTGTTATTGATATATGGTAAACACTTGTTAAAATTACAGATTTTCTGTAATTTTTTGTTATCACAGGAAGAGACACGAAGGAAAAAGTGTAAAAAGAAAGCAGGGGATGATTTTGATTGCTGGCAGAAGCCATGAGGAGTTTTTTTAGCTCTAGTGATCCTAGTAACTCCAGGGTGTGACTAGAAGGCAGACCAAAGTAAGGAAAGAGTAGAGGAGTTATGCCTCTAATTGGAAGCAGAATTAGTCCTACTTGCTATGACTGCTATTCCCACAACAATCGTCATTAATGAACAATTATGTAGTCCCAACAATGTGCTCAGTGCTGTACAAACAGTTGCTGATCCTGCATACATCCTTGGTGTGGATTACTGAGTGGTGTGGTGGAAAACCACAGCTTCTTCCAATACGGAACCCTGTCAGTCCAATCCTATGCAGGCTGCTGCCCTGTAGTACAGTGGTGCCAAAACGGCCACCATTGTATCCTGCAGGGCCAGGAAGGTGGTAAGAGGTCTCCTCAGGGTAAGGAAACCAGTTCCCTTAACCCGTATTGGGCCTTTGCAGCCCTTAGGAGGAACAGTTCTGCACCAGTTATTTAGCTGGCACAGAGTTAAGGAAACCTGTGTAGGGTCTAGATTGATAAGTCTGTCTTCCACTGATTTGTCAGTAACTGCAAGTCATCACTGATGAGCTGATCCTCTATTAATTTGACTAATACTTTTACAGAAATCTCCATGTATCATGACAGTGAATTCCATAAGTTAATTATGTATTGTGTCCTAGTCCTGTTCACATATAGTATGGATTCATCAGGATGTGAATTTAGGATACCAAAAGAGTAAAATTAATCTACTCCAGAAAAGATGCTTATGAAATCTTATTGGCTTAGACCAGTGATGGCGAACCTATGACACGCGTGTCAGAGGTGACACACCATGACATTTTGGTTGACACACCAACATTCACTAACACCAAACAACTCAGTTTGATTTACTTGTATTTCATTTTTGTCATGAATTATTTGATGTTTGACATTTCTTTATGTAATGCATAACATAGATAGCACCGCACATGATTGGACTGTATTTTTTTAAATGCATGACTATATAAAGAATTGTTTCTCTTTTTGGGGGGGGGGGTGACATGCCAGCAAAATCAAGTTAAGCATTTTCTAACTTTTTGACATGACCAGCCCAAAAGGTTCGCCATCACTGGCTTAGACTCACTATTTTTTTTAGAAATGCCTTCACCCATAGGAGTATATCCATTCATTGACAACTAAAAGGGAGACTGGCCTTGTGTCCCATCCAGCTGTAAACTTGGCTTGACAAGGACATGAGTTGAAACTGTGGTGACTGCACCCTCAGATGCTTTCCTTGCAGACACTGTTAATTTCAAGTTAGGGCGGGGAGGCTGTGAGCTGGATATTTGACTTTATCTTGCAATGTGTCTGGATTTTTACTGCTATTTTGACTTGGTTAAATTGAATGGAATCTTAACTGTTTTTATTATTTTGTTGCACATCATCTCAAGCAGAGATGGAAGATCATCTCTGGAAGACATATGATAACTGTTTAAACAATATTCATACTAATCCTATGAGGTTTTCTAAAGGCATTTAGGCTATTTCTGTAGCCAACCTGAGGTTGTTTTACTAAGAGCACAATCCAAACCACGGGCTGGAATAGGCAAGCTGACATGTTGCCACACTACCCGGGGGAAAGGGGACAATATTCCCCTTCCACCGGATAATGTGCAGCTGCCTGGATGGCGCTACCTGGAGCTATGCCTCCAAAATTGGCAGTGCAACTCCAAGCAGTTGAATTGGGGCTGCCCGAGCTGGGAACAGGGGTTAGGATCCATCCCAAAGCCCGGATCCTGCCTACACCCCCCTCTCTGGGCCAACCTGCCCTCCATCCTATCCCGGCAGAGGCGTTTCTACAGGGATGGCAAAGCTCTAAGTGTTGCAACAAGCCTTACCCTGTCATGTAAATCCCTCCTCTCCCTTGCTGCTGTAGCCAGTAAGCAATGCCAAGATGTTGCTTTTCCCTGTGAGGATTGGCTAAAAAGGTGCAGGAGAGGAGTGATTTCCACTGCAAGGTAAGGCTTCTTGCAAAACTTAGAGCTTTGCCATCCCTGTAGAAATGCCACTGTATCCCGGTCAGCTCTTCACCCCACCCCATTCTGCCTCCCGCCACCCACCTGAAGTCTCTGGGCCAGCATTGCAAGGCCAGACGTACCTTCGGTCCTCTGGGCCCAGGCGGCCACTCCACAAGGCCAGTGCACATCTCTTCAGAAAATGGCTCAAATGTACTTTACGGCATATTTGCAACATTCAAAAGGATGTGCTGGCTTTAGCACGTTTGGTTTGCTCTGCTAGTATATTCTTTGTCCTAAAGTTTTCTCTGGAGTGGGGCATCTTGATTTTTCCAGCTCCCTCTTTGGGGTGCCCTATAACAGGAACTTAGTGTTTAAGGAGGTATAATAGGAACTTGCTGTTATATACTATTGGCAAAACTTAGAGCGCAATCCCAATCTGAAGTTAGGCTGGCACAGTTAAGCCAGCAAAGTTTCGCCAGCACAAGGGACCCCATAAAGTATGTTTGGACCACTCTCGGAGTTAGAGAGGCCAGCACAGAGACATGCACCATCCTCTCTGACTCCAAGAGTGGCCCAAACGCAATTTACAGTGGCCCTTGTGCCAGCCAAGCTTTGCTTGCCTAACTGCACCCACCTACGTCCAGGTTAGGATTGCTCTCTTAATGTAAGAACCACATGCAATAAATGTCAGATGTTTAAGAGAGCTGCAATATTTAAGAAGTATTTAAATTCTTACAGTAAATATATTTACTCACCATGAACATTAAACTTAGGTTTTAATACAGTGGACTCCAAGTTTATACCCGGTAAATTATTATAAAGCTTGAAAAATTTTTATTTACCTTTTGTATTAATTGTGATGAAAAAGGTGCTCAGCCAACGTATTTACAATAGACAAGAGAAAATATTTATTTGCGTAGCATATAATCAATCTGTGGAACTTCTTGCCACAGGATGTGGTGATGGCATCTGGAGTAGATGCCTTTAAAAGGGGATTGGACAGATTTCTGGGAGAAAAGTCTATCACAGGTTACAAGACATGATGGGGAGGTGCAACCTCCTAGTTTTAGACATAGGTTACCTCAGAATGTCAGGTGTAAGGGAGTGGCAACAGGATGCAGGTATCTTGTTACATTGTATGTTCCCTAAGGCATCTGGTGGGACATTGTGAGATACAGGAAGCTGGAGTAGTTGGGCCTTTGGCTTGATCCAGTAGGGCTTGTGTTCTTATTTCTACAAGCCGAACATTATATGTCAAAAGGCCACATGTGGCTCCTAAGTCACACTTTGGCCACCCTTACTCTTTAACCTGGGAAATACTGATCAGAAAGGAGCCTGTGGGATTTGCCTTGGGGCAGAGGATGGGACCCTGCTAGTCCCCCCACTCTAATCCTATGCATTTTATTTATAAATATGTACATAAATGTGCTCCTCAAAGTGACACATTTAGTACACATTTGGCAAAGATATAATTTTGTCTATTGAAATGTCCATGATGGGGTTGACATTGAAACTGAAAGCTGGATTTCAATGAGAACCGAGACATGTCTGAGCCAGCGGCCCTCAAACACCCCCCCCCAATGTTTCTCTGAGACTTGGAAGGTGCACCTGATCTGAACATATCTAAACAAGAAAACGACATGAAATTATGTTGCCTTTTTATTTTATCACTTGCTATCTCAGTTCGCTTTTCAACAAAGTCTTTATGGTGACCTCTCAGGCAATGGCATCCCTAGGGCAGTCAAGGGGAAATGCAGGCCACACCTGGTGACAAACTCAGGAGGGTGACACTACTACTGCCCCAAATTGGAAAAATCTTGGTACTTTTGAATAATACCATCATGTTATATGACATTCAATGCAGAATTTACAGCAGAATATAATGAAGCAGACCGTGTTGAAATAGCCATAGTCTATCAAACGTTATTTCCAAAAGAAAATACACTGCCTTCTGTAACAAACTCAACTCAAAACTGACCCTTAACTCAATACTCAAAAGTGACCAATGAAACTGTTTGTTCTGAGAGCTAATGAGGTGTTATTATGTCACAGCAGGGAACCAATAAGGTGTTACAGAGTCAGCTCTCATTTTCACAAATCAGAGCTAATACTAGAACTCTTAATTGTGTGAGTGTCAAGTGGTCCACTGGTTTTTTTGTCTGCTCTCCGGCAGTGAGAAATAATGGCACAAATACCTCCTTATCACCTGAAGTTCTGAAACTATTTTTAAAGTATCCACTATAAAAATCATTCTCTGATTTTTTTTCTCTCCAGTTATAAAATCACAATACTTGACAGTGTAATGTTTAGGAGTTTAGGACAGTGTAATGTTTGTCTAAAGGGATGAAACCATTCAGCAACTTGAAAAACTGGCTTAGGTGGGAAGAGAAAACAAGTCACTCATCACTTCTACTCATGATATTCTGCAGCTTGTGTAACATTTATTGCCATCCAAACATCAACCTGTTACAGGAAGCAGGAGAACCATAAAATGGGCACATTCACACCAAACATTCAAAGAGGTTGTGTTGTACAGCACCTTAGAAATTTACTAGAAATTTAAATTGTAAGGGCCTTGGGGCACAATCCTAATGAACTTTCCAGCACCAATGAAGCCTAAATACAGTCCGGAAATAAGGGGACAAATGTTCCCTTTCCTGAAGAATGCCTCTGTGACTGCCCCCACCAGCACCGGATCAGCACACATCCCCTTGGCACAGCTGCATCAGCACTGTAAGGTTGGTTAGGATTGGGCTGTCAGTTACATTCCTCTCTAGAACTATTGACATTGTTTCAGTTTGCCTCCTGCTGAGTGTTCTGCCAGAAACTCCCTGCTAGGCCTCCCCGAGGGCCCCAATGCCCACACTAGGCTGACTAATTTCCCCTTTAAGCAGCCTCAGAGATAGGCAAGAGGGAGGGGGTTCCTTCGCCCACTGGTTCTCCTCACTTCCAGCAGCCTTGCTTGGATTCACCGGCTGGCCAGCCTCTCCAGACTGCCCTCATCACTGGCTTAGCTCAAGATCCCATAAATCTAATGTGGCACTACAGAACCCCACCACCAAACCATAGGCAGTCAGCTTACCTAAGCCACACCTGCTTCCTCCACTCGGTGGCTCCAGGGGCATGGCAGCCATACAACAACTCCCAATAGTCTCCCACAACAACCTTACCTTCCTTTATCCAGTCCAACAATCCATCCGTCAGTCAGTCCGTCTGTCCAGCTCCTACACCTACCCGGTGCCAATCACCCTTCCTTTATCCAGTCCTTTAACGATCCATCCATCCTGCACCTATCTGGTGCTGCACCTACCCAGTGGTAACTTCCTGCAGCTCCTGCCTCCAACTTTATACTGAGGCAGGCCATTCGATGTCTGTTGCTGGGCAGGCTCTAGCTCATCAGCCACACCCTTTTCCACCTCCCTTCATAGCCAGAGCCCTCATCAGCTTGCATATGGTGTTAAGAGACACCATAAAGTATGTTTGGACCACTCTCGGAGTCAGAGAGGCCAGCACACAGACTTACATCATCATCCCTGATCCCAAGAGTGGTCCAAACACACTATGATATCCCTTCTGCCAGCCAAACTTGGCTGGCCTAACTGTACCAGCCTGATTCCAGGTTAGGATTGCGCTCTTAATTGCAAGTAAGCATGCATAGGTCTTTTAACCTTAGTTCTGAGTAAAGATGGGAGGCAGTGCTATAGAAAATTGCCAGGTACGATGGTTAATCCCTTCCCATGCAAATGTAAGTGACTGACTAGTCCCCTGTGCAGTGGCAGATCTAAGGGAGGGCAAAGCTCTAAGTTTTGCAAGAAGCCTTACCTTGCAGTGGAAATCACTCCTCTCCTGCACCGTTTTAGCCAATCCTCACAGGGAAAGCAACATCTTGGCGTTGCTTACTGGCTACAGCAGCAAGGGAGAAGAGGGATTTACATGACAGGGTAAGGCTTCTTGCAACAGAGCTTTGCCCTCCCTGTAGACCCGCCTCTGGCAGTGGCATTCCTACAGGTGGGTCAAAACGCTACGTTTTGCAGGAGCTGAAGCTCCTGTGTAACATGGCCCCTCCCCCTTGCCTCCAGAGCTATTTGCTGCTCAAAGATTTTGCTCTCTGAATGGCAACAGTGAATGGCTCCGAAGATGATGGGGGGGGGGGGAAGCTCAGGCTCCAAAGTTTTGCCCCCTCAATAGGAATGTCACTGCCCCTGTGATCAGCAGGGTTTACTCGTGGGTGCATAGGCTTGCAGAGGTCAGTGGTATGAAAGTTGCCTGTTCAAAGGCTATATATCTACAATTGGCATTGCAGGGTGGGTGGGGGTGAGAACAGACAGAGAAAACTATTTGTCTTGATGTCCTGTTGGTGAGCTTCCTGGAAATATTGGGAAAGCTGGATGCTGGTCTCTAAAAGGGCCCTTTTCTGATCTGGCTAGATTTGCCCTAGGTTCTTATGTTACATTCTTCAGTTTTAGGCCCAGCTTTGAAAAGGAGGGGAGGCTTACTTTCCTATCCATCCACACTGATGTGGTGGATCAGGATTTCTATGATCCTAATTTTTACATATTCTCATCCCATTTGCATGGAGAAAATAACGGTTAAAAATTAATCAATTCATTATAAAAAAGATTGGGCAATGGGAAGGACATTCCAGGAGTCCAGAGGAGGTGGAGCCCTTACAACATCTCTCTGGTCGATGATTCCCTTTTCGCAACCTTTTCCAAAAGAATGAGTCAGGTTTTACGCCCGGCCACATAAGCACGCCTTGTCAATTTCACTTTGCGCCGGTGTTTGGCGGTTCAATTCGAAGCTGTTAAGCGATGGCTACTTTCTTCTCCTTTTTTTTCTGTCTTTCTTTTAAAAACACAGCAGGCTTCTTTCGAAGAGCCTTGTTCTTGTGTTAAAAAAAAAAAAAAGCGGGGGAAAAGTCCCGGGTCTCGGCCAGGCTTTGCATAGGGAACAAAAGGAAGCAAGACATCCTTGGAGAGGCTGTGTGAGTGAATCAGGGGTCGGAATGCCTCCGAGTCAGAACGAAGCGGCTTCGTGCGCCTCGGCCCCAACTGTGCGTAGCTGGCGGAGCTGACGCAGCTCTTTTCCCAAGCGCAGTTGGTGGACGCTGGACGATGCCCCGGACTGGAGAGAGGCTCGTTCCCTCCCACCTGAGGGAGGACCCCGTTTTCCAGACCGTGTCCAGGTGATGTTTGCATCTTCATCTCAGCCGAGGCAAGGCGCGTCAGCGAGCTTGTCCAGGCGCAGAAGTCTTGCCCCATTCCGTGGAGCGGTTTTGCGGGAAATGTCCTTACCGAGATCTATTGCTGTTTGAAACACAAAAGCACGAACCCGGTTGAAAGTCATTCATTCCCACTGATTTCAGTAGACTTTGCGTAGAGGTAAACACGTTCAGGGATCGGGGTGTACTCGAGTTTATCCCTCGATAAACTCGGGGGGGGGGAATAGAAACAAGACGCCAAAACTGTGGATCCTTATGTAGCAGTAAGCGCCATGGGAATAACTTCCGAAATCATAGGATCGGGCTGCGCATTTGATTAGTATCGCACCTACATATACATTCACAGCCCCTTATGTCTCTGTCTAATGTGCAATGTGCTTTGCCGTTTGTCTCTGCAAACCCAAGCTTATGTATGTCTACTCAGAAGTAAGACCCATTATATTCAATGGAGCCTACTCCCAGGTAAGTGTGGTTAGGATTGTAGTCAAAGCGCCCAATCCTATCCGTTTCTGGTGCCCATGCAGCTGCAGTGCAGCCTCAAGGTCAGTGAAGGAATGTATGTTCCCTTACCTTGAGGACGTCTCCGTGACTCAGAAAGTAGCACACGCCCCACCGGATGGCTACATCAGGACTGAAAAATTGGATAGGATTTGTCCCATAGTCTCCTTACAAAAGCCTTGTAAAGACAGGTCGAATTGGAGCTCAAAAAGTTAGTGACATGCCCAAGGCTATCTAGGGAGGTCGTGGCAGAGGAAGGATTTGAAAATCAGGAGTCCCGGCGGGCCGTAGGGATGCTGAAATCCTAGAAAGCCTCACTGAATCAACTCAGAGAGAGTTGCTTCTAACTAAAGATGTTGAGAAAAGCCCAATAAGCAAATTTATTCGGAAATAACTCCCAATGTAGACTTTCTTCTGAGTGAAAGTGTTTAGGATTAAGGGTCTACTTGCTTTGTCCTTTCTGGTGCAATTTCCTGCTAAGTGTGCCTGTTTCGAGCAAGGTGAAAGAAAACGCACTACGCGCACCGCTCTCTGTGTAGGATGATGCTCTCTACTCCTAAACCTACTTTAGTCTACCTCCTAAACCGAGGACAGAGCATTCGCCAGATAGGCAGGGCACACAATCCACATTTTTTTTTTATGGGGAGCGTTAGCAAAAGACAGGTCCCTGCCTCAAGGACTCTACAATAGTGGATCGCAATCAGCATGTTTACTCAGAAGTAAATCCCACTCTGTTCAGTGGGGCTTGGGCTTCCTTCTAGGTTAACTGCTCATTATAGCCAAAGCAGAGGCTTTTAAAGTCCCACTAAGTTTCCAGTGAGAAAGATGTCAGCATCACGTTGAGATTGCAATCCTAAACACTTGGTATAGGGTGGTATAGGGGTGACATTAAACATATATGTCTTATATCTGGCTAAACATGCTTAGGATCGCTATGAACTCCCTGGAAATGGCCTGCAATTCTCTATGCTCACCGCGGAACAGAAATCCAGTTGACTTTATGCAGTACTTTGTTCGTCCCGCGATTGGAAAGGAAGTGGACCCCTGTGTAAGGAGGGGGCGGCTGGGGGAAGAGTTCTGCTCATTCCCACTAATGAAGGCTGCCGATGTTTCTCGTCGTCTTCGATCACTGCGAGCGTCAATCAAAAGCTGGAGCCAAATCAGCCTCTGAAGCAAACTCGGGAGAGATATTATAGAAAAGGGGCAATAGAAGTTTGGAGGACTTGGTGGGGAGAGGACGAGGAAGAGGCTGGAAGGTGCTGATGAAGGTCGCTGGAGGCCATCGGAAGCGCTAGGGCTCCTGGGTGAAATGCGAGGCAGCCCCTGGCTGAATCGCTGCTTGGGGGAAACGGGGCCAGGCAAATCGGCGCTTTCTGGCTGGGTCAGCAGCAACCCCGTCTGTGTAGGACGCAATGACCTCTTGCCACGGTGATCGTGGCCTTGGGGACTGGGGAGCGAGCGGGAGTCCACTAGGGGATCCCGGGCCGGAGTGGCTTGGATAGGACAAAGCAGTGGAGCCCTTTCCTTGAGGATCCCTGGGGGTGGGAAGGCCGGAGGATACTCAGCGAGCTGGTGCTCACTTGCGTGTGTAGCACTTGTGAGCTGCACGTGCGAATGGGCAAACCTCAAATAAAATGTTCATGCTTTCCCGTGAAGTCACTTCGCATGCCTGCAGGAATCCACAGATTATGTGCATGTGTGAGCCAGTCCTATGAACCGGTGTTTATTGACGTGTTCCCTGAGGACTTGGGTGTTCCTGGGTTCTAGTCTAATAAGGAGAGCTATCTTCAGGCCAGCTCATGGATTTCAATGGGAAATCTTCAGAACTTGCCCCATGGATTTCAATGGGGCTTCTTTCAATGAAACGTTTAGCAAGTTTACTTGCAAGCGAGTACCACTGTGTTTAAGTAGGGCTTCTTCCGAAGTAAGGATGCACACACGAAGTAAGGATTTCCGGTGGCTAATGCAGGGCTGAGCACCCTGTTGGCTCCAGACATTCACAGTAGTAACACACACACACACACACACACACACACACACACACACACACACAAAGAGAGAGAGAGAGAGAGAGAGCGCTTACCTGGTTGTTTGATCTGGTCAGGTATTACTTTCAGCCACCACCACCCCATAACTAGACGGGTCATCAGCTACAGATGGCTAAAATAGGCAGATACGACGTTACTCGGCATGCCTTGCAGAAGGGCACGCGTCCAAAATGACGTCACATGGGTACTGTTGAGGAGCATTTTCATTGGTCAAGTCTGGCCTTGCCGAGCCCAGACCGCAATGCTCAAAAGTCTCCAGGGCTTCCTCTCGAGGTCAACACAAGGCCTTCGAGGGCTTTGCCTTGCTGGTACCCAAACGCATTCAGGCAAAGAAAGCGCTTCTTCTCTAAGAGGGAGTAAAAGCAATTTTATATATACAAATTAATGTTCTGGCGTCTGCGGTGGGCATGGCCTTAGTCTAAGTCTGTCCGGTTGTCTTCACTTTTTTGGCCACATTTACTTAAGACACCTCCGGTGAATTCAGTAGGATTTACTTCCGAGTAAACGTGTATAGGCTTGTGCTGGTGGTGTTGGTGTCATACAGGAAGTTGATCCACAACCCAGCTCGGTGAAAACGCGGAGGGAAATCTTCCACGAGGGAAATGGTTGGGCTGTAGACCAAATTCTCACGTCCTTCTGGTGGGACTCAAAGGTGGAACATGCAAATGCCTGACCTGGATCTGCACTGAGCGGAGAAACGGGTCCGCGCACTACGGAAGTGAGGCGGGATCCAGCCCAAAGCGAAGCTCAGGGAAACGAGATCCAAGGTACTGAAACAGCCAGGGAGGGACATCGGTTCTTAGCCCAGGCCCAGGAAACTGCCGGAGTTTGCTATGATTCGTGCCGTAAGGCATTCACAAAGCCTAAACAGTTCGCGTGTGCTGGTCGGAGGGAAAGCGGAATTCTGGACGGGCCAACCGGACCAGGAGGACGCTCCTCTGGTTCTTTGGCTGCGGCGGCAACAGCATTCCGTACCGCTGAGGATGGTGCTTGGCGGTGCAGAAGGCTTTGCGGGAAAACGCCGAGCCGAGCGGGGCTTGCGCTAATAAGCTCTTTTCATTCACCCGTATAGCCCCTGACGGAGCGACTTGGTCTCGGCCTAGCTTCGGGACAAGCAGGGAGAGAAGCGGGCAGAGGAGAGGCCAAGATTTAGTTCAGGACTACACGAGAAACAAAGGCGCTTATTTGAGCCTACAAGACTGAGAATCGGGAGATTCGGGGCTAAAAAAATATTACTCTGTGGAAAGATTCCAGAGCCAGAGTCCACTACGTCTATACTACATTTATACTCAATATAGTAGGACCGTGTTCTTCCATGACCCCTTAGCTGACCCACTTCTTCGTCTCAGGCGCACCTTCTTAAAACTGCTTAAAATCGGTAGAATTTTTGTGAATTAAACGTAACTGGGATGGAACTCCTGAACTTTGACTGTGTACACTCTGTGTGTGTGTGTGTGTGTGTGTGTGTGTGTGTGTGTGTGTGAGAGAGAGAGAGAGAGAGAGAGAGAGAGAGAGAGAGAGAGAGTAGCATCGGTTTCAGCTGCCCTGGGATTTGATTTGTGTTTTAACTGCGGCGCAACGTGGTCTTTCCAGAAACAACGAATGCCGTTCACCCTTTCTCCAGGATTTCAAAGGGTTAGGGTTGACGCAAAATGCCAGTCAAGTCTTGATTCAAGTCCAGGGAGGAAATACAATAATGACCCGCAGAGAACAGCCCTAAGAGACAGGGATTGGGACGCGCAGTAAAATCCCCCCTAACTTGGCATGAGCCGCGAGGGTGTCTGTACGCCACGTGAAAACACGGCTCTTTGGAAACCCACCGAAACGCCTAGTCGGTGGGCCAGGGAGTGTCGTTCAAACGGTGACGTGGTAATGTTTCTCAGGGTTTAAGAGGACGACGAAGTGAAGCCCTATTCCCGTCGTGCTGATTGTGTTCCGTGGGCTTGTCTCGCTGAGGGGCACGATTCCCCCCGAAGCACGTTGAAGCCGCATTGGTTGCAGTGGCCGCGCAATTGACCACGTCCTCGCACTTCCTCCCACTGGAATCAATGGGGTACGTGCGCGTTGCTTCCCTTTGACTTACCTGCTTTATTTACTGCCCAGTCGTCGTTTGTTAGAAGTAGTGCCATTCACACGGACCAATCTCTTCGGATTCCTTTCGTTTGTGTCCTGGGAAATGTGGGGAGGAAAGGAGGGAGGGAAGACGCGTGGAAAAAAAAAACTGTTTACAAACACACGATTGCTTTGCAACCTTCGAAGACAGAACGGTGACAGCGCCCCGCCGGGATCTAGAACTGCCACGTGCAAAAGAGTTGCCACCCAGAAGAGACGAGAGGCAGGCGGAGCGTGGGGGCGGGGGGAGAGGTCCATCCCGCGCACACACACGCGCTCTTAATTAGCAGAAGGAAAGTGACGGTCTTCTGGGGCAGTGCGTAACACAAACACGCTGCCCCACGCTGTCTCGGTTTGGTGGGACTGAATTACTTTCCCTCCAGGGACCATCAATTATTGTCGATCTCTCTCTCTCTCAGCCTCTCTCTCCCCCCCCACATCCCTTGGAGGTGGGCTGCAGCTGTCTTCAGCAGACCCTCGCTTCCCTGGAGGCAGGGGTGGCAGCCCGAACCTTGGCGCGTTTCAGGACGCAGCCGCCGGCTCTCCAAAGGAATGTCCCCTAGGATGGTCCACCAGACCGCGGCCGTGCAGTCCGGACCTACGCGTGGTCTGGGCCCGCTATGGAAGTCCCCCTGACAACCGGGAAAAGTCCGTTCATTGCAGCTTCCCCTTCTTGGTATAACAACCCCGGAGTACACTATGAACAGGGAGTTGTCTCCGTAGGACTCCAGAACTAAGAGAAGAGGAATTCCTGTCTTTCGTGTCAACTTTTCTTTCTTCCAGGGAAGGAGGGGTGTGTGAGGAGGGGGGAGAGTCACAATCAAATGATGTTGTTTGCTTCTGCTTCCCCGACCCCCACCCCACCCCGGTAAAGAAGCAGAACGCCGCAAGCAGACCCCATCTCACCCCCCCCCTTTACCTTTTGAACTAGAAAGGAGACTGACTGTCAGGCTGGTGTGACGACCTTCCCGGGGTGGTGGAGGAGGATGCGAAAAAGGAGGGGGTGGGTTGGCAGAACAGATTGGGCTGCGTCCTCATTGGCTACCTAGTCAGTGTCAGCCCCCCTCCTCTTTTCCTCTCCCCCCCTTTACACACAAACGCTCACATTCACACGCTCGCCCGAACCCCCGCCTTCGCCTCCCTCCTCTGGGAGGAGGAAAGTGCCTCTTTCTCTGTACGAGCGGAGTTGGACGCTACTCAGAAGCAGTGACTCCGGAGTAGGGAGCCCTGGAAGTTTGCAACTCTCGTCCAGCACTTGGGGCAGAGAGAACGAGGGGCTGGGCTGGGCAGGACGACCCCTCCTTTCCCTTCTCCTCCAGCTGATCCCAAGCGAGGTCCGCGAGAGACAGAGCGAGCGCTCCATTCCCAGCTGGGGATCGGGGCGCTCGGAAGCTCCGGAAGCTCCTCCCCGGGGTGGCCGAGCCACCCCCAGCGCGGCGTCCAGCCGGCTGCAAGCGGGGGGAAAGGAGGGAGGAGGACGGCCGAGAACAGCCGCCGCCGCCGCCGCCGCGCAAGCACCGATCGCGCCCTCCCTCTTCCCGCCGCTGCTCCGCCGGCTTCCACTGCTGCCGGGTCCAGGTGCTGCTCTGCCGCCGGCGCCGGACGGACGTGGAGCGCCGCCACCCCCGGCCAGCGGCCGCCTTGACATGCTGCCCAAGGTGGAGACTGAAGCTCTGGGACTCGCCCGATCGAATGGGGAACGGGGGCAGATGCCGGAAAACATGCAAGGTAAGGAGGGCCAGCGAGATCCGACGTGCCGTGCCGGGAAAGACGGACCGGCGGGCGGGCGGGCGAAGCCGCGCCAAGCAGCCTCTCCCCCTCCGCGCCGGGAGGTCTCGCTGCAGTCTCCTCCCCTCCCGCTACTATGAGGCTCCCGGGCTTGCCCAGGTCTTCTCCGTGCCTCTTTGTCGCGTAACTTCGAGCTGCGCCCCAGTGCGCGCTTCCACGGGAAGGGCCGCGTCCCACGTGGCGCGAACTTCGGGAGTAAACACGGGGCGCGGCTGCTCCTCAGGAAGCACGTTTTGTGGGGAGGATGACTCCCGAGTAGGCAGGCTTCGCAATGCACTGCGATCCTTCCTAGGTAACCTTTCCTGGAAGTAAACTCGGTGGAGTTCAGTGCTACGCCATTCCCATTTACTCGGGAGGAAATGCCTTGCATGTCCGGTTGGGCGGACTTCCGAGCAAAGATGCAGTAGATCATCTGGCTGTCCGAAATTAGGAAGTGCCCATCCGCGTCCCCCCTCCAAAAAGTGCCAGGGGACATCTCTCCAAAGCACGAATGGGAAGACTCCACACGCCATGGGAATTGGGGAGTTTGTGGCAACACAGGGTGAAATACACCCGGAGCGGGTGGCCTGCTTGCGATATTGGCCTGCTGTTGGTCCTCAAGAACAGCCCCATCCCATGCGTGTTCACTGGAAAGTAAGTCCGACTCAGTTCAATGGGTTTACTCCAACACTGAATTAAAAAACCAGGCTGCCATCCTAACTGCAATTTTGCAGCTTAATTAATGGGACTTATTTTCAAGCTGGTGCGTTTGGATGCTACAATAATTGCATTTTTTCTGAAAGCGAGTGGGTCTATTTTTGATGCGGTTAGGATGATGCCAGCCTACGAGTAACACCGAAATCTTCATCAGACAGAATGCAGGAAGAGAATCTCTCTCTCTCTCTCTCTCTCTCTCTCTCTCTCTCTCTCTCTCTCT
>JAJKFI010000065.1:1622116-1632463 GCA_029204185.1 Lerista edwardsae
AATAATAATAATAATAATAATAATAATAATAATAATAATAATAATAAAAATACCACCACCACCACAACAACAATGCTGGGAGCCCTGGGGTAAAGTCCTGCAATAGGTTCCCCATTAGGCAATAGCATAGCTGGAGGGGGGTCACATCACACAATTTCATTGTAGAGAACGTAGCCTCCATTTTGGTCTAGCTGCCAGGAATGGCTCCAGTAGCGGGGAGGGGCACTTGCAAAACTTAGTACTGTGACCACTCTCTAGCTACACTACTTCCATTAGGATTCTCCCCTGATGGCCCATTGGTTGCCCCCACTACCCCCACAAAGTTTCATGGATCGTCTGGGCACCTGAGACCTCAACCAGGGTCTGACCTGAACCACGTTTTGACATGATCCTGATGATGGTTGTGGTAGTGATATTATTATTCGTAATTCTCCCCTAAAATGCCTCCTCATCTCTTCAGAAATTACAGGTGGACTTGGATGCCAGTTTTTATAACCCATCCAAATCCTCATTTTATTTATATGACTATCACATGGCTACAGTTTCCATACCATGCAAGGCATCAACCTGTCTTTATTGTTTAACGGGAAACCTGTGGGCAGCCCAATTCCACTTAAACTTCTACACACCAATGCAGTCACATGGCATGAACCATGCTGCATCCTGTGGGGGAGA
Organism: Lerista edwardsae; assembly: GCA_029204185.1. Taxonomy (NCBI): domain Eukaryota; kingdom Metazoa; phylum Chordata; class Lepidosauria; order Squamata; family Scincidae; genus Lerista; species Lerista edwardsae. The sequence goes on from JAJKFI010000065.1 coordinate 1,622,792, forward strand.
TTAGCAGAAAGAAAGTCTCCTCGGGGTAAGTGGACATTTGTCCCTTGCTCCAGCCTGCACAATGGGTTAACTCAGACTCCCACCAGACCTGCATCAACTGGCAGAAGTCTGCATTGAACTTTGTCAGCAGTTTAGGCCCAGGAAGGGGGATAGGATATGGAACATGCCAGTGCTGCTGATCCCGCCCCTCTCCTAGGCCTGATCCGCCCTCCCCACCCCATCACTGCTCCATCACCTGCCTTGTTACACCCCTCCCCACCCTCTCCCTGCCTTTCCCCCACCCTGTGCTGCTCAGCCATCATTTACCTGCTGCAGCAGGCTTCCTCCATTGTGCTAGCACTTGTGGAAAGGCTGCCGAACCTGGTAACTTTGCTGTAACACTTTACGGCATGTGGACTACCGCATGCGCTAGCAGAGCAAACTCTCTGCTAATCCATCAATAGGATTGGCCCATTCTTCTGGCATCTTTGAAAATGCACACAGATACAGAATCTCATTAACTAGCAGGGTCTGTAACTTTATCACTATAACTAGTTACTAAACCTTCCATTTTACAAGTGCAGGATTTTAATTGCTTGCAGGAAGGTATGACTCATGTGTTTCTGATGATCCTCTTTTTAATTACCTTACTACCCTTCTGCTGCTTTTGCATAATCCAGCTTCCCTTTTGTTATCAGCAGAACAGGAAGAGATGCATGCTCTCATAATCATAAACATCTGTGACATTTATATACATGTTTCCTTGATTGTGATGCATGATCTCAAATTCTAGTTCATAAATTACAGTTTAGGCTGAAATCATTAATTGTTAACGTTTTTATGATAATATATGGTCCTCTGCGTACCTAGAAGTTCTAATACATATTTAATGGCACACTAATCCTTAAGATAAAAAGCTTAGGAACGTAACCTCCAGCTATCTCAGTGTGTCACCAAGCTGTCAAAAGCCGTCCTTTCTAATTGCCTTTGGGAAGGGTAGGCTTGGTGAGATCTTTCACTGCTCCATTTGGGTTATGCTATGGAGGACGCAATCCTAACCTGGAGTTAGGCTGACACAGTTAGTCCTGCAAAGTTTGATCAATGCAAGGGACACCATAAAGTATGTTTGGACCATTCTTGGAATCACAGACATACACTGTCCTCCCTGGCCCCAAGAGTCAGGTCCAAACTTGCTTCATGGTGGCCCTTCTGCCAGCCAAACTTTGCTGGCCTAACCAAGTTGGCCTAACTCCAGGTTAGGATTGCACCCAGCGATATGCTTCTGTGACATAGTTATGGACCCCCAAGGAAGCTGTTGGGGTGGCTTTGCTTACCTTTGTTTCCAGGCCTGTTGCTGTTCTAAACTGAAAGGCAGCAGCAAGTACAGAATCCGTTCATTTGATGTGGTGACAGCAAAACATTGGCTCTTTGGGTATCTACAGCCTACCTTGGAAAACATCTGCAGAAGTTAAGAAAATCCAAAAATTCTTTAAAAAGTTATGGCTGAAACACCAGGAAACCTAACAGGCTTGGACTGCTTACTCAGAAGTAAGCCCCACTGAGTTGAATGGGTGTCACTCCCAGAAACGTGTGCATAGGATTGTCACTAATATAATGGTGGCTATTATTGTTTTGAAAATGTGTGCTCTTCAACAGCTTAGCTTTCTTCTGCTGAAACAAGACTTGAAATTGCTTAAGTGTGGTTGGATCACATTCACGGATTTTTTTATTTTTTTCTGAAACAATATGTATATTTTGATCGAATTAAAGAACCAGATAATGATGGCTATGATTTATCTCTACAGCAGCAGCAGTTAATGTACATGGCACATTAACATAAGCAGAAAACAGGGGCATCACAATCCAAAATGCCACCCAACGCCACCTCTGATCTGCTGCTGCCGGCCCTGCACTATGAAAAAAGCCCCTTACCATGCTCCTCATAGTGTTTCAAGGATGTTGTGCAGTTGCTGTAGTCCAAAAATGCCAGTTTGCATTCCACGGGTATCATTTTATTATGTTGCAGTGACTGCACTTCCTGCTTGATGACATCACTTACAGCTATGACATCACTTACAGGTTAATGGCATCACTTCCAGCGGGTCCCAACATGAGTGCCATTCTAGAAAGTGGGTCCTGGTCTAAAAAGTTTGAGAATCACTGGTATAGGATATATGTTAGAGCAGCAAGTATATACATTAGCGTAGCAAAATTTTCACGAGGATTTCATGGCTCCCCCTGGCTGGTTTCCACAGCTGCCCAGGGAACCACTCCTCACAGTTTGGGAACCACTGGACTACATAATGAAGGAGTTTCTTCATTCAGGCTCTCCCTGCATAGAACACTAGAAGCCCCAGTCTTCCGTATTTGAAGAAACTGTGTGAGGAACATGGTGAGGAAGTGGATGATCCACTTTGTGCTTGCTTCGAGCAGGTGGAAAGTGGATGAATGTGGTTTGTGTTCCTGGAGGGCTGGAAGGAGGAGGTGTCAGCAGACTGGGGATGAAGGGCACCCTGAATCTGCTGCTCTCTCCCCCTCCTACCATCTGCGACTAATTCCACCTGCATTTCCTCATCTCATGGATGGGCCACCCCGGCAGAAAAGGCAAAACAGGTTCCTGTCCCAAGGTGATTGCCATCAAAAAAACTTGTCTGTATTCTCAACAGCATGTCAATACTATCGTTTGCGTAAAATCCAGAATTTTAACGTCTGCCATTTTTTTGCCCACTGCTTTCCACAGCTGTGAGAGCTGACCGGATGCGTGGGGGTCGAAACAAATTTGGACCAATGTACAAGCGGGACCGGGCACTGAAGCAGCAGAAGAAAGCTCTCATCCGAGCAAATGGACTCAAGTTGGAAGCCATGACTCAGGTGATTCAAGCAATGCCCACCGACCTGACAATATCCTCCGCAATCCAGAATATCCACTCTGCCTCCAAGGGCCTACCTCTCAACCATACAGCCTTGCCTCCCACAGACTATGACCGAAGTCCCTTTGTCACCTCTCCCATTAGCATGACCATGCCACCGCACGGCAGTCTACAAGGCTACCAGACCTTCGGGCATTTTCCGAGCCGTGCTATCAAGTCCGAGTACCCTGACCCTTACACCAGCTCCCCAGAGTCTATCATGGGCTACTCTTATATGGATGGTTATCATCAGACCAGCTCACCAGCAAGTATTCCTCACCTGATATTGGAACTCTTGAAGTGTGAGCCAGATGAGCCACAGGTCCAGGGGAAGATCATGGCATACTTGCAGCAAGAGCAAGCCAACCGAAGCAAGCATGAAAAGCTCAACACGTTTGGGCTTATGTGTAAAATGGCAGACCAAACCCTCTTCTCCATTGTTGAGTGGGCCAGGAGTAGCATCTTCTTCAGAGAACTTAAGGTATGATTGATTGATGTTTTATAATCATAAAACATGGCATTGTTTTATTGGCAATGTATTATTTCGCCCTCATTTAGCAATCAAAGCATTCAAGTAATGTGGTTTATTATTTTGCCCAGTAACGGTTATTTTGACTTGTTTTACTATTCTTCAGTCAAATGTCAGTTTACTATCACAAGAATGAAATATCACGTGATTATACTACTTGCCATCATTTCACCAGTAGAATCAAATATCTATTCTTCCATCGATTCCTTGCCTAATGTTTCACAAATAAGACTACTAGGAGGTGTATTGTTTGCCCTAGGTCAATGGTTCTCAAACATTTTAGCACCAGGACCCACTTTTTAGAATGACAGTCTGTCTGGGACCCACTGGAAGTGATGTCAGGACCAGGAGTGCCGTCATTGTAGCGCCAGAACATGCAGCTTTCCTGATGATGCAGCAATAAACTGGGTTATTTTTTCAGTCATTTTCCCATTGCAAAGTGAATCAAAAATTAAAAAGCCTATTTACAACCTTGACACAAGCAAAATAACCACACAGCCCTCCCCCTTTCCAACATCCCATCTTCCCATATTTTCAATATGGCTGCTCTAGCTGCTTCACAACTCGCCTGAAATTAGCTCATGACCCACTGGTGGGTCCCAACCAACAGTTTGGAAATCACTGCCCTACGGTGTTCTGTGCACGGTTGTCCTTACTATGATTGTAGACCACTCAATCATACATTGCTGCTATGGCAGCACTGAACGTTGTAGAGCAGAGCACTTGTTGCAGTAGATAGAAGGCATTCTCTCTCTCTCTCTCTCTCTCTCTCTCTCCCCCCCCCCCCCCCGCTGCAAGCTTGTCTGCTCCTCAGAAGAGGAAATAGCGGAGTAGTAAAATGCATAGTGGGAGAAAAATATCCATAATATTCCTGGAGTCTGATGGAAGGCATAAATGGATGGGCTACAGTACCTAGGGCTTATATTTCAGTAAACCTTAGATATCACGGCTTACTGAAATAAAACACTGAGTTTTAAGCAAGCACATAGGGTCAATAAAGTATAAGATCAACTGGAACTAGAACTGCGCCTAACAACTCCAGAATCCAGCGCAGGACAAGATATTCAAATATGTTGTCAAGTATGGCAAAATATCTAGAATCTTCTCTGATAAGATGGAACGGTGGCATTCTAAAATAAGGGTTATTATTTTGGTTTGTGGGTCACTGGCTTAGATTTCAAATGGTCCTCAGTAAAACACTCACAGCACAATCCTGCACTGCCCGTTGCGCCAATGCTACGTCATAGCGGCAGTGCGATGCCTCTAGCACAGATGCGGGAGGGCCGATTGGCAGCCCCGCATTGGCGCTACAGCAGCAGGACTGGCGCTGCAGGCAGCGCTGGCCCTGCTGCACCTGCGTTGAGCCTTTCTTGCTCCAACCGAAGCCGGTCAGTGTGAGGGAGGCTCCGTGAGGAAGTGGCACAGGGATTGGTGGGAGGGAGGGAGGCAGGGGCAAGACATGGGCGGCAGGTGGCCGTATGGCCACTTCTTAAGCCTGTCAGGGAGGCCACGCAGCCCCAATTCGGGCCGCACAGTCTCCTTGGATCTGCACCCGCTCTTTAGTGGGTGCAGATTCGAGGAACACATAGGGGAGGCTGAAGCTCCACCTACACATGCTCCCTTGCCGTGGGGAGGCTCCAGCCTCCACCTACCCAGCACTGGATATGGTACTGGCCAGCTGGACGTGCTATTCCAGCGCTGGGTAGGATTGCACCCTCAGAATAAGCACATTGAAGACAGCCGAAGAACAATGAATGTGCCATCTGTGGATAACATAACACTGTGCTTTGAGCACTCCGCATTGCAATATTCTCAAGACAAAAGAGTATCTGCAAGGAAAGAGTCTATATATCAAATATGGTGTGTGTGTGTGTGTGTGTGTGTGTGTGTGTGTGTGTGTGTGTGTGTATTTGGCAGGGGGGGATAATTAAATAAGAAGAAGGATCAATATAAAATCGTATGAGAAATACCCAAAAGGAGCTGGGTCTTGCCAACCTGTAGAAAAGAATAAGGTGAGGTGAGACAACAACTTTAAAGCATTTCCAGAAAATGAGGAATACAGCTGTTGAATAACACTGAGAGCACAATCCTAACCTGGATTTATGCCGGCACAGTTAGGACAGCAAAGTTTGGATGGCACAAGGGATACCATAAAGCACTGTTCGGACCACTCTCAGAGTCAGGGAGGATGGTGCATGTCTGTGTGCTGACTTCTCTGACTCAGAGAGTGGTCCAAACATACTTCAGGGTGTTCCTTGTGCCCTGAAGGTAGGAGAAAGAACAATAGGGCTAGGCTTAAATACTTCAAAAGTAGATTTCACCATTCAGCAATGGTGCCATTCACCAATGGAAAAGGCTGCCTTGAAAGGTTATATAATGTCCTTTTTCCAAGCACTTCCAATGGCAGGTATCATGTATGTAGAACACATCTTGTCCAAGGGCAAGGAATTGGATCAGGCTGACTCACTGGAATGCATTGATTCTAGCAGCCTTCTATTCCAAAATGTTTCCATCGGCTATATCATAAGAGAGATGGAGAAGGCAGCAAAATTGTGACAACTAGTGGTAAAGGAAAGAAGACAGATGGGCTGAAATGTGGGATCTTACATGAGTTTATTTTTCCAATGCAAGGAATAAATATGACTTTATTCATAGTCATTAGACACGTCTTTGTTTTCCTCAATTGTCACAGAACTGGTCTATACAAGTGGAGTCTCAGTGTCCATGGGGGATCCATTCCTGGACCCTTCATGGATACCAAAACCCAGGGATATTTAATTCCATGGGTTCTGACCCACAGGGACTCTGAACGTGACCCAAACCTTGTTTTGGCTGCATTCAGAGCCTTTCTGAAGCCCGGAGCAATTTAAAGAGTACTCTCCATTCTGCCCACCCCATCCCATTCACCCCATCCCATTCCACCCCCTGCCTCCCTCTGGCCTCCTGCACAGCCTTACCAGCACAGGTGGGCATCAGTGGTCCATCGTTCTACAGACCTGGCCGCTGGCCTCTTCCGGCAATGGCCAGGCTGCACATTCCAGCAAAGTCCTGATTGCGACACTCGGGAAGTACGTTATGGCAGCAGAGAACACGTTCCGCTGGTATAATGTACCCTTCAGATTGGGCTGAACATGTACAGCCATAACTTGAGTTTCATCCGCTTAACTTCCATTGCTTTGCTCTTTCAGCCGTTTTCAATTATAACCACATTTCAAATTGTGTCCACATTCTTTCCAGTTTCATCTGATTTCATCCAACCTTCCCTGTTCAGAGATGTCCCTGTGTTCATTTTTCATTTCTGTTTCTTTTGGTTTTGCATTCGCATTCACATGTGTTGTATCGTTAGTTGTTTGTTTTTCACTGGCCAAAATACATTTGCCGGCTAAATAAGGATATGCTTTGACATTCATCCGTTTTTTAAAACTTTCATCCATGCTCTGGTCCCTAACCAGATGAAGCAGCAAGATAGTGCAATGAACGGGCCTTATGTTATGGACCTTAACAATGTGTGCTGAGGGTGCCGTGGTACCTGCTATGTGCTTTAAGGAAATGTCCATATTAGACTGAGAACTTGTAAGAAAGGGTTGTAAGAAGAGTTACGAGGGAGTGGTTACAGAGACTATTTTACTACACATCTGCACCTGATGTGTGGTACATTTGGCAGCCTGATATAGATACGCAAGTGACTCCAAGGTGAAGGAGCTCCCAGAGAGGTTGTCTGCTTGGCAGCAAGGGCTCTACATTTTGCTCTCAAGCTGGCAAAGAGAGAAAGTGTTCTTTTTTCCATACACCACTGAAATGAACAGGAGCTGCACAAGTGCACTACTATCTTACAGCTGTCCTTCATTTCAGTGGACATTGTACAGAAAAACTGCCTGCAGGATTGTGCAGATCTCTTCATCCCTTCTGGATCAGCATTTAAACTTTTTGTGATCTGGATGTACTGTGTAAATTAGAGTTGTTTGCTCAATGGAAACTCAGGGCACAATCCAACATAGTGCCGGAAAGGCGAGGCCGTTCGCGCCCTTACCGTAGGGGAGGCTCCAGCCTCCCCTATGTGCTCCTCGGCTCTGCACCTGCTAAACAGGAGCCCAGGTCTACCGGCTATACTTATAATGGGTAGACCTGTGGTCTGGTGTGGCCACATCAATGTTGGGGGCGTGGCCACGTCAACGTCAGAGGCGTGGCCACGGGCACCCCCAATTAAAAATGCAAGTCGGCACCACTGGTTGTCAGTGTTTAAAGCTGGTTACATTCATACATTATCATTAAAAAGAAGGGTGGAAGGGTGGAAAAGTGGCATATGTGACAAGAAACTTGAACCACTCCATATAGTATCCCCGCTGTACTGTCATTTTATCACCTCTGGCATGAATAAGAGACTTTTAGGAAGCTTCGCTTTTCTTTGGGAGAAAAGTAGGCTAAGCATCAGCATGTGGCATGTCCAGGCATGTGCTGGGCCCAGGAATCATTAACAGGTCACTATCACTGACTCCTACACTTGGAGGGCGGACCCTTAGCAACAACTAAAAGTGACTTCCCACCTCAGAGCCAGTATGACTGGAACTCGCATTTTCATTCTTCTCAAATCAATGGTGACTCCAGCTATGCCAATCCTGAAAGGACCTGCCATTTTAATTCCCCCACAATGCTCCCTGTTTTGCATCACTCTGGAACATTGCTATGTTGGAGGCATTGTGGGACAATTAAAGTCACAGCTCCAGCCATGCCAGTGCTGAAAGGATTATTGCCACTTTTGCCTGCCACTGCTTTCTTCTGCCATCACTGCTATCTCAGCTCATGGGTCTGAGAGCGGCACCACGCCTGCTGCCCAGGGAGCCTGCTAGGGTTCTGCTAGAGTCAATCTGCAGGGAGGGACCCCATTAACAAGAGGGCAGTTTGTCCAAAGTCTTCATAAACTTGGAGCTCTCCTAAGAAACAGGATAGAAGAGGATGAACAGTGGCATGAAGAGATGGATGTGGGCAAATGCAGATACAAGTAGTTAGATGGTTTTGAAGATGATGATAAGTCAAATTCTTCACAGAAAAGGCAACTTTTGAGGAGGATGTTCACTCTGGGGAGAGGCACTTCTACTTGCCTGTGTCTTTCATCTAAATAGAAAACCTAATTTGGCTAGAATATGAGGTGAGCAACAAGTGGGTCATGGCTCTCGCCCCCCCCCCCCCGCTGGGTGGGTCCAGAGCATTTGTCCCCCCTGCCCCCTCCAGGTACTCCACTGGAGCAACCTGGGATACAAGTGACTGAGCAGCACCTGTTTGAGGGGCACCTGCCTTGGGCCTGGTTATAGCACAGAAGAGAGAGAAAGATCTGCTGTCCTGCCTGCCTCTTCCATGATGCACTGCTGCCTGCTTCTGGACTTATCTAAACAGAGGCAAAACCACATCAAGATATTGCAGAGAGGGGCTGCATATGCAATGGCATGTGTACAGTACTAGTTCATACTATAGACTTGCACCCTTATTTAAAACGTTGCCCCACCAGGCAAGAATGTACATTTATAATCTCTGCTGCATTCTGCCCCGCATTAACATCCATAAGAGATCGGACAAAGATTGCGATCTACTTATCACAGGTGTGCATTTAAGCACTTGGTAAGCCACGCCCCCTGTACTGTTCCTCTAAAGAGCGAAGGGAATTTGTCACATAGCCTCACCCAATCAGAAATTTGAGGGAAGCAGATTAGCAGTAAAAGCAGGTACACGCACTTGATAGACTCCCTGTCATAGAGCAGCCATTCTCAATGGGAGCCATATGGTGCTGAAAGGATCTCCTAAGGGCCACATCAAAAAATAAATAAATGAGAATGGTTGTTACAGATGACCATCTAGTCAAGTGGTTAGACACACAACCGCCATAAAGAAGCCCAAGATATTTTGGTACCTGAGGCAAAACATCCAGCAGGTGCCTCCAGGGTGCTCATAACGTGACAATTTGTGGCAATAAAAAATTGACAATTTGCTGCCCTTTAATGATCTCCCAAAACCAGCAACCTGAGGCAGGCTTCTTCACTCTTCCTAACAATAGGGCCAGCCATGTTTTACCGCGGTGTTATAAAACGTCATTTGTAATCATCTTGTACTCTACTCATTACATGCTTCTAGTGTCACTGTGAGTCGTACCCAAGCTTATATTCCATTTCCTTGCCACAGTGTCAGAATTTAGGATCAGGGTCATGATTAAAATCATACACACACACACACACACACACACACACACACACACACACACACACA
>JAJKFI010000065.1:1638797-1653119 GCA_029204185.1 Lerista edwardsae
CACACACACACACACACACACACACACACACACACACACACACACACCCTCATTATTCACTGGTATGGAAACCCGCTGATTTGGGCCACCCCCACCCTTTAAGGCAATTGGAGCTGGGCTTCTGCAGATCTCAGAATGTCTTATAAGGGCATAAAATGTCACTTCCAATGTGAATTTGAGGTGAACACAATGTGAACACTTCAGAACTTGAGGATTCTGAAATCCGTGGGTCCAGAATCTGCAGATATCACGAGCCCACCTATCAGCGGTGTCATGCAGCCGGAATGCTGGGCAGGAGGAACGGGGGCGGGGAAGACAGCGAAACGGACCAGAATGCAACAGGCGGGCTGCTGCTCACCCGTTCCTCCCGCCCAGTGTTCCGGCTGCATGACGCCACTATATGGAAAAGCAAATCATTGATCTCCAACATCTTATTTACTTAAGAGTCCAATCCAGAGCCCTTCCACGTGTACGAGACTGGTGTTGCACAAGTCACCATAAAGCGCTTATTTATTTAATTTTTATCCTGCTTTTCTCCTCAATGGGCACTCAAAGCAGCTTATAAAATATTCATAAAATCACCCTTATCACAATACTTATCCAGTTTTATTCTCAAGGTGCAATCCTAACCTGGAGTTAGGCTGGCACAGTTAGGCCAGCAAAGTTTGGCTGGCACAAGGAACACCATAAAGTATGTTTGGACCACTCTTAGAGTCAGAGAGGCCAGCACACAGATGTGCTCCGTCCTCCCTGACTCAGAGAGTGGTCCAAACATACTTTATGGTGTTCCTTGCGCCAGCCAAACTTTGCTGTTCTAACTGTGCCGGCTTAACTCCAGGTTAGGACTGTGCCCTCAATCTCTAACATTCATGAGCAATTCAGAATGAAGTTGTGACAATTATAGTTAGGATTCACATTTCATCACGTATTGCACTGTGAAGGCAGATGATAATTTATGAAAAAGGAAGAGTTAAATATCCATACCAGACAAGCCATTAAGTCCCTGAGGGGCAAGGATGGATTGTATTAGGCCTTGTTCTTTCATCTGTACCCAGAGAGAAGTCCTGAATGGACAAAACAGCTGGGAAGTGTCAAGTATACTGTACTGCTTATATTGATGAATCAAAAGTTGAAATTAATTCTAATGACCGTTTTGGTTTGGGGTTTTTTAAATTATTATTTCCAGAGGTTGAAAGTCATGGCTTTAGATACCAGACATTTGTAAATTGGGACTATGTTATATGATCAGTTTTTTCTATTACACCAGTAAAATTTTAGTTGCCTACACATTTGCTCGTAAATAAACATGTTGGGAAAGTTATGGCCAAATCCTGACAACTGCAATGCCTGATTTATTTACTAATTCATATTTATTAATCTATTCGACTGATAGCCCATCCTACTTTGTAGGCTCAGTAATTTAATTTTGAGAACGCAGTCATTATACAATTTCAGAATTTTATTATTAACATTTTTAAAATGAGAAGATTCATATGTTGAGGAGGTCCTACCGCAGGATGCTGCGCACGCCCTGTTGGCGTGGCTGTATTGGTGTTGGGAAATTGGATAGGATTGGGCCCTGTAATTATTAAATATATTTAATATTCAATTATTATAAACAAAATTGGAAAGAGGTCACAAATTAGTTGACAGAGAGAACTATGTTCTAGTCCTTGCCTAGCCAGGAAGCTCTCTAGGTGAGAGCTTCACTCTTAGATGAACCTACCTACCTGCAGGTTAGTGTGCAGGTTAGAGTGCAGACAACCTGCAGCTTAGAGTGGAGAACAAGAGTGATCGTTAGCAAGAAGTTAATGTTCATTCTTAGTCTCCTTTCTAGGCTGCAGGCTGCCTGCCTGCTTGTCTGACTATAAGCTTTCTGCTTACAACATTTTGTTAAAGCAAGACATGTTATTGATTTTTCACGAATACCATGAAGATGAACTAATATAATGGGAGTGGGTGTGTGGGGAACCATGGAGGTAGAGTTCGTCCTTATCCACGGTTTCTGGTATCGACAGGGGAAGGAATATACCCCCCCCCTCCGTGGATACCAGAGGATCGCTGTACTTGTTATATCTAATTTTAATGGTGTCGGGACCCCAATGGGGTTGCAAAGTCTCAGTTGTTGGGTCACAGCAACTTACAGGAAAGAATAAAATTGAAGACCTGTGGACGAGAGCACCACCAGGTAAAGGGGAGGGAGGCACCTGGTGTTTCCCTACAGGTACCAGGGGATTGTGTCCCATTCCTACTCAAAGCAATTGCATCAAAATGGCTTTCACTAGTGCCAGGCTTCATGGTAACTTTTTCTGCTCTCTCTAATAAGAATATGTGGTTACAGTAAAGAGTTCTAGAAGGGCATAACAGGGGCAGGTGGATAGTGCCCCAGGAGGGGGTGGGACCAATTATGGGGTCCCCAGTCTCATCATTTATTTATTTACATATTGCTATTGTAGTATAAAAAGACCACTTTTTTTTTTGAAGACCACTGATCTTGATTATTTCATCCCAGACACTTGGGGTGGGCAACAATAGCTTAAAACAACAGTATATATATTGAATAATGGAATTTAAAAATATCCTAGATAGATATTTCAGAGTGGGAGCTTATGTACGGTCACTTAGAAGTGCCACTATATTCTGTAGGAGTTTAACAGCCCAAGCCTATGCATGTCTACTCAGAAGTAAGTCACATTGTATTCAATGGAACTGATAAGGTAAGTGTGGCTAGGACTGCAGTCTAAATTTACATTGCGGGAATGAGAATGGCTAAGCATCAACATACTGTGTGCCCTTAAGCAAATAGCTTAGATTGCCTCCTGCTGAACCTGATGTTTGTCCTCAACTAAGGTCGTTAGGAAAAAGTGTCAAAGACAGCACTTGAACACCCTGCTGATGTCATCAGCGCTCCTGCTCTACAAGACAGCTCCAGTCCATCTTTGTCCATAGCAGTGTCTGAGCATGTATCCAAAATCCCAGCACATTGCTTGTTTTCCATCCCTGACATGATCTGGCATTGTAAATATTTCTGAATGCATTGAAACTGCAGCTGTGCTTGAAGTACAACTGGGTCCTTGATGACAGTAACCTTTCTCAAATACTGCTCTGGTCAGTTCATCATCCGCACAGCTTTAGAAGCCTCTGCGAGACAGGCGGTTGCTGAGTAAATGAATAAAACTTACAGCAAATGAAAAGAGCCTTCAGCAATGTGCGATGGGGGCGGGGGCTGCCGCAGGCTGAGATCGGTGTGAGAATATGGGTGCATTACAAGCCGCACACAAGAGTGCCCCTCATTTCATTTGGGAACACGTTGGCAGGTGTGGAGTTGGAAATGGAAACAATTTAAAACAAAACGGCTGGCAGCCCGTTGCAATCCTCCTGAAACGCGCACTCACCAAAGAAACGAAAGGCTACCGAAGAACATAACTTTGTATGTCAAATGTAATGCTGCAGAAGGTCTACTTAATGGTAGCTGATGGCTAGGAAGTGCCTTGCTTGCTTTATTGACTAGTGTGGGGGAAAAGCCTTTGGCAAAAAGAAATGTGTGGATCCTGCCAAAACCACATTGCAACCCCCCAAGTTAGCCACTGTGCTCGGAGTCTCCTCTTTTGATCTCTGGCGATATTTTTCTCTGTTATGTCATAGAGGTCACCTGGCTCATGTGTGACAAACTGCCTGCATAAGTCACAGTGCCAGTGGCAGAGATTTGTAACCATGTCCCTGGTCCATTGCCTTTGAATTATTTCACAGGCCCTCTGCTTTACATTTGCACTCTGTCGGAAGATGAACAAGGGAAGGGAGTAAAACCAAGGGCAGGGTCTCATCCTGAAGGACAAGGGGAAACAGGTGGAAGGTTAATGGCCCTGGAGCGTATCCACAAGCCTCTCAGGCTTGATATATGGGCCTCGGGCCTAAAACAGGCATTGGCTTTCAAAGATATATTATTTCATTTGAGGAGAGACATTCTGGAGATCCTGCATTTGTCTGCTGATAGATGATCCTCTGTCCACAATTGGTTATGGCGTGTGAGTTTTCCTTGGGCCTGCTCCCGTACATAAAAATTTTGCTGAGCTCTCCAACCTTTCACATGCCTTTAAGAATGGGACGTGTGCGGGGTCCTTCTGGCAGGCTGCTGGCTGGATTTTTGTCGCGGCTATTTTCGTCGTTTCTTTTGAACTGCGAAGGCAAATTTGGGAGGAGGGAGAGAGGGATGAAAGGCACTTCTGTCCATTCATACATAACTTGATAAGGGGCGGCCTTGCAAAAGGAAAACAGAAACAATGTTAGGAATCAATTGTGTGTGGATGTGTTTGTGTGTGTGAATGTGTGTGTGCGTGTGGGAAAGGGAGGGCAATCTTTTAATAAAAGCTTTATAGTGACCTTTGTCTGCATAAGAGTGCACACCACAAAAGCAGCATTTTGGAGCTCTACATTTTAGGACGTTTTAGAGACAAGTTCTTTACAAATCTGAGAAATATTCTTGCTGTTTTACAGGATTATATTTTCACTCTTTTTAAACCTGTGACTAATCAAAGACGAATGAAACAACCTGCTCCAGAAATTAAGAGAAATTACCCTTTTAGTATTACTATTACTACTACTACCTCAATCCTCAATAATACCTCAATCTAAGGATACATATATACTTGGAAAGAATATATACTTAGAAAGAAAAAAAATAGTGGAACTATGTATGCTTAAGGTCACAATATAGCCCCATTTTTTCCATATAGGCAAACTCACTCAGGACGAGTTTGAAGCCTCATGTTTGCAGTGGGGTGGAGGGGATGGCACCAGCACTCCCGAGCTCACACTGGCACCAGAGGAAACTGGCATTCTTACTGACTTACTGCCTGCAGACCCGTCTGCAGCCCTCCCCCCCGGGAGTATCTTAAAAATGCCTTGCGGAATGCCTGTTTCCCTGGCACCAATGCCAATATTAAAGCCCTAACACCTATATTAAAGTTGCCCCACCCCTTAAGGGGACAGGGACTAGGGCCTTCAGGCTGGGGTATCGAGATGCCCCTGTTTGAAAATTGCAGCAGAGTCTGCCACCATCTCTTATCCTCTCCTGGGCCTGGGCTTGAATCTGGCCCGCCCTCCCCCTGCCCAGTTCCACTCTCCCCCACTTCCCCCCACCCTAGGGAGCTTCACCGCCAGACTGTGGTAACACTTCCTGCTGGCCATTCTGGGGTGGGTCTTTCTGGCACTGATGCCCAGTGCCAACCTATAGCACTTCAGCGACACCTAGAGCCAGTGGTACGAGCAGACCACTGGAGCTAGTGTCATTAGGATTGGGCCCTTAGTGGCCCAAAGTCACCCAGTAAGCTTCATGGCTGATTTGAACCCATGTCCTCTTGGTCCAAGTGCAACAATCTCATGGCTTTGTTTTAAAATCGTGCAAAGCCACGGCAGGTTGGAGGAGACAATACTGGGCCAGATGGTCTGAGTCAATATAAGGCAACTTCATTTGTTCCTGGGCAAATGTTCCTGTTCTCATCATCCTGATATTATAGTAATGGGGCTGAATTTGGGGGGGGGGGGAATGTGCTTAAAAGTAACCACCGGTAGAGTATGTACCTGAAATGATTTTAGAATCTTTTCTCTTCCAGTGTAATAAAATAATAAAATTAATAAAATAAAATATACTTGACGGTGTCCCTTGTGCCGGCCAAACATTGTTGGCCTAAGTATGCCAGCCTCACTCCAGGTTAGGATTGAGCCCTAAATGTGTTTTGGGAAGGGTGGAGCCAGTGGACCGGATCCCATTCTCCCCTGAATATGCCATCAGTATACAATTCTTCCTTTCCCTTCCCCCAAATACTAAAGGGTTCACCCACCTTAGGGAAGGCAGGTTATGACCTGACTGAAAACCAATGAATGTTCAATACTGTCTTACCAGATCATTCCTATTAGGCTTGGTACTTTCAGGGACAAGCTGTTAACAGGGTATGTTTATTCAGAAGTCCTTCAGCTGCTAAGATCCAGTCCTGTTTCCCTTAGTGACAGGAAACATGATTTGAGTGCAAAGGCCACAGGGTGCAGAAAGTTATATAAGAACTTACTACAGGGCATAGTTGTTTGCTGTCACCTTTTGGCTGGATTCACCTAAACAAGATCTGTCAACATTTTAAAAAGCCCAAACAGGCAAATTTAGACTCTTCCTGTGTTGTGCTTTAAATAAAGCCTGTTCATCCTGGTCAGTATTCCAAGGACTTCTGCAGGCAATCACGTCTTCTGACAATGGGCCCAATCCACTGACTTCGAAGTCCTATTCAAGCCTCATTGTCAGTGTAAATGTATAGATTGATGTCTTTGTGTTGCTGCTGCTCAGATGCTTGTAGGTTTGGACAGGTGACCCCCTGATCTTTCTGGTCTTTTTGTTTTACATGTGCTGACCTGCAGAGAAGCAGAGGTCATCAAGCAGCTCAGCTCTTGCAAAGTTTATACATTGTTAGTACAATTGTTTTAGAAATTCACACCAATGATCAGCACCAATGATCAGTGCAAATGATCCAGATATGATAAGAGGGTAGATAAATATCTCATATGGGTTGTGGGAATATGTTTCACCCTATGATTTAGAGTTAGCTGGTCTGTAAAGATATACCTGTATAAACATTTGTTAAATTGTTAGGAGCTTATGATACTCTTTCATGTTGGAGCAGGTTCAGTGAAAAAAATATGCCATTATGTAACTCAATATATGAAGTGGGATAGCACCTGGTGATGCAGTTTTGGAAATACCGATAGTCATTCTTTGATACCTTGGTCATTCCTATTTCTATATATCTGTTCGCAAGCTTTGCCTTTTCCCTTCTTTTACTTCAAAATCTCTTCTACTGTTGAACTTTGTCATGTACTTTGTATAATTGATGATTGTAAGGTCCTTGGGACAGAGACTTGTCTCTTTTGCTTATGTTTTCTTGCAAAGCACCCAGTGGGATTCTTGTGGGGCAATGCAGAACTTCAAGCCAAATAGCCAGAAGACCACATGCTAGTCTCCCGTGGATTTGTATTCTCTGCCAGCCACATACAGTTGCATGCACTGTCTCCTCAATCTCCCTCTCAATTGTGTCCCTCTTGAGTATAGCAAATGTACTGATCCCATCTAGTACAAACAGCAAACTGGGGGTTTGCAGGTTCCATATGGAAGGACAATCACAGCACCGTTCTTTGTTTTTGTTGGCACTGCTTAGTCTCCAGCTGATCTTAGTTACCAGGAATAATCCCTACCTGTTCCTGGTAACTCATTGTCCTTAGCTGATCTTTAAAAAACATTTTGGAGATGCCTTTAAAAAAATGTGTTGGGTGAGTTGCTAGAGTTGCCGTTCTTCAGGTTTTAATCCTCTTCCTTAGGTTTCTAGAAACTCAGGCTCCAAGTATGCGATGTGCACATCCCGACTCCAGTGCAAATGCATGCAGATTGACCAAACATGCCATTGCATGGTTCACAGGAAGCTGCCTTGTTCGGACTGAGATCTTGCACCGTGGAGGTTTGTGTTGTCTCCACTGAATGGCAGATGCCCTCCAGAGTTTCAGGCAGAGTTTCTCAGTCCTCTGCAGAGGCTCTTGAGACCCTCTGGATGCAAAGCACATGCTATCACTGAGCTACAGTCCTTCCCTTCCCTCCTCCGAAAATCTCTTTCGAGAGGTGACAAGTTGCTGCATGGATTTGAGATTATAACTATTCTGTAAATACAGCAACTGTGAGAAGGGCAGCCCAATCCTAACTCATTGAGCGGACACAGGCCTCCCTACACCAGCTCTGAGTGTCACAAACGTGCCATTAGGCTTATTTGTACCCACTCAAGAGCCTGCTGAGCTGATCCAGAGGCCCACATCAGCTCAGCCAGGCCAGATCCCAGCACTGTGCTGGCCAGAGCAGGTATGTTTGTGCCAGGTGGCACAAAGGGTAGGAGAGGGTGGGTGATTTGGAGGCAACAAGGGAGCATTTCTAGGCACAGAAGGACAGAACATAGGGACGAATTGACCTGGGGTGAGTGGGATATATGGCGGCAGTGCATGCCATATCCTAATCCCCACTTCTGGGCTGGGCAGCCTTACACGCCCTTCTCAGATATGCACCAGCTAAATAGCTGGCACAGATCTGAGTAGTTCCATAGGGCAGACTGAGGCTCAACATGGGATAAAGGGAAAAATATCCTCTTACTGCAAAGTGGCCTCCAGCCTGTTCCTACCTCAGGTTTAGGATTGTGCCATCAACTGTCTATGTAACATTCTTAAGGGCACAATCCTAACCTGGAGTTAGGCTGGCACAGCTAGGCTAGAAAGCTTTGGCTGGCACAAGGGACACCATCAAGTATGTTTGGCCCACTCTGAGTCAGAGAGGCCAGCACACAGATGTGCACCATCCTCCTTAACTTAAATAGTTGTCCAAACACACTTTACTGTGGCCCTTGTGCCAGCCAAACTTTGCAGGCCTAACTGTGCTGGCCTAACTCTAGGTTAAGATTGCACCCTAAATTTCAGATGTATCCTTTGTGATGGTTTCTTCAACATCTTGGTTCAGAAGGTGGTGCGGGACAAGGTGGCTGCACAGAAAAAACAGCTCAGGTCCTTGACATGAGAATAGGGACGTGACACCTACACAAGTATGTTCCTGTTTAATCTGTGAAATGTGCATGATATGTGGCTCTGTCCATTAAGAGCTGAAGCACATAACGAGCAGCGCGGTAATCTCCTGTGGGGGAGATGCCGTTGGGTAGACATATTTGTGTTTGCTTTGTTGTTCTGTACTGGTTGTTAGAGATATTAAAGCCCAAGATAATGGGGGAGGTTGAAGCAGCAATAAACTTCAAAGAGATATATTGCTACATATGATTTTACATATTGTTTTAGGGCCTGCTTCAATTTCTGCTACAATCACTGGCAAAACACACTGGGATTGCAATAGGAGCAGGGCTACACCTCTCTCTCTCTCTCTCTCTCTCTCTCTCTCTCTCTCTCTCTCTCTCCAATGTACAGTTGTAAAAACAAATGATTCTCAATTCCTGTCGAATTCTGCCGTTTGTAAGTTAGACAAGCAGGGTAAAGAAAGAAACCAGCTAAAGAGAGACATCGTTAGAGCCGACCATGGTAGAAGCTAGGAAATCCAAGGGCTTGTTAAACAGGAAGATTTAGCATCCAAAATTCTATAGAGAGAACTGAACAAAGAGTCCTAAAGATCAGGAGGATCTGATTTTCAACTTGTTGCTTTGATAACGGATAAACGACTGTCATGAAGTATAAATTACCAGCTGGGAATGGGTAGTATAATCTCAGCTGAAAGGCTCGTCTCCCACTACTACAAAAGAAGTCTTTTATATCATGCTTATCTATTGTGAAAAATACAAAGGAGTTGTTTATATCTCAGAGATCCTCCCTAATGGAGGAGGTGAGGGAACCATCTTCCCATGGAGGAAGCCTTACAGGTTGCTTTCAATTAATTTTTCATTGACCCTGATCGGCTCTTTGACCTAGTGCTCAGCTGAATGAAGATTCCCATAATTCCAAGGCACCAGGTGAAACATACTGTAACTTATGATGTATTGGTCGGTCTGATTTGAAACAAAACGAAAATTGGCTAGTCAGTGAAAGGAATGAGGCACACAACCTTCCCCACTTTGTTTAGCCCAGTAAAAGCACACAAAATGCTGTCCTTTTAAAATCCAATTCAGAGCACAATCCTAACCTGGAGTTAGGCTGGCACAGTTAGGCCAGCAAAGTTTGGCCGGCACAAGGGACACTGTAAAGCATGTTTGGACCACTCTCAGAATCAGGGAGGATGGTGCATGTCTCTGTGCTGGCCTCTCTGACTCTGAGAGTGGTCCAAGCATACTTTATGGTATCCCTTGTTCCAGCCAAACTTTTCTGGCCTAACTGTGCTGGCCTAACTCCATGTTAGGATTGTGCCCTCATACAGGACCAGAGCAACATGGTTGCTGCCACCCTATAGCCCAGTCCTAGACCCCATTCCAGCAACAACCACATGGGACAACCACATGGACAATTATGTCCAGTGACATAATTGGTTCCCATTCTAGTTCCCAAGAGAGAGAAGATGCTGTGGTAGAAAGAACTGTGTTGTTTTGTCAACTTGGTCGTTCATCTCTACAGACATTATGAGAACAGTAAACAGAACAGGATTATGAGAAGCAGTTCACATCTCAAGTCAGGTAACTTGTGAATCAAGTTGAGAGCATGGCTCATCCCACTTTGGAAATTGTCCATCTGTTTGATCCAGGAGACCATGAGCCTCAGAATCACCATAAGCCTTAATATGTCATAGCTTTCACATGAGAACCCCAAAGATCCTGCAGTGCAGGCAGGCAGGCAGGCAGCATTAAATTTGGGTAAGGAAAATCCATACTCAGCTATAAAACCACTTGCCAATTCAAAGCATTACACAACTGTCATGCTACCAGCATTTGCTGCAATTAAGTGGTTAAGGAAAGATACCCCCCAAATATATGGGGTGGAATTTTCACAAATATCACCTGAGTTGGTACACTTAAGTCTGGTCTGCACCACTTCAGAAAGCAGTGGGACGTGTCACAGGATAGAATCCCCCTCTACTCAGAAATGGCCATCCCAAAGTAAACAAGATGTTACAGAGAAAGGTTCCAGCTATCTTTTTTCTGAGCATGCTACTATCTATGCTAGGCATCTTTTTTTGTGTGCTACCTTTCAGGGCATTATGTGAATGCTCACCTGCAAGCTAAAGAGGTACACTGAAAATGGAAGTTCAGAACTTCATCTTAGGTTTGTTACTATAGTACTGTACAGAGGCGGATCTAAGGGGGGGCAAATCTCTAAGCTTTGCAAGAAGCCTTACCTTGCAGTGGAAAACACTCCTCTCCTGCACTGTTCTAGCCAATCCTCACAGGGAACAGCAACATCTTGGCATTGCTTACTGGCTACAGCAGCAAGGGAGAGGAGGGATTTACATGACAGGGTAAGGCTTCTTGCAACACTTACGGATTTGCCCCCCCCCCCCAGATCCGCCTCTGGTACTGTACAATAAACATGGGGTGTGGTGACTGGCTGTAGATCCCTGGTGAATTTTAGTTAATGCTTGAAGATGTGTATTTGCTCATCATATTTTACTATACCAAACACTAATCAAATGCTGTTGAGGCATTGAGGGCGCAATTCTAACCTGGAGTTGGGCCGACACAATTTTCTTGTGCTGGCCCAGGAGCGTTGCAAACTCTGGGAGTTAAGAAGGCTGGCACACGGATGTGCGCTGTCATCCCCGACTCTGAGAGTGGTCCAAACGCGCTTCACAGCACATTTGTGACACTCCTGGGCCAGCACAAGCGACTTGTGTCAGCCTAACTCCAGGCTAGGATTGCGCCCTTAATTATTTGATTTTCTCTGTAAACTGCTTAGTGAACATTTTTTGCTGAAAAGCAGTGTATAAATATTCTTAATAATAATGCCAGCATACCCACTGAGAACATAACCCAGGGGTAAAGTAGCAATAGGCTCCAGTTCATGGCCTTGGGTAGGCTGCTATCGCTTGTCCCATTTAGGTTGTTGTGATTGTAAAAATAAAATCACCCCTTGTATGCCTCCCAGAACTTCCTGCAATTTCTCAATTGGTCATTTGTTTCCAAGTTAAATTTTCATAACATTGGGGCACAACACTCACTACTGTGGTTATTTATTTACTTATTTAAAGACTCGTCCCTCACCCCACACACTGTTCCAACATACGTTATGTTATGAGTCACAGATATAAACTTGGTGAATGTAAGTGTTTACCAGTCATTCTTAAGGGTGTGTTTGTTTTTTGTTTGTTTGTTTAAAGGGAAATGTGTAAAGTGATCAAAATTGTCACTTACATCCATAGCTACTACATTACTAGTTATCTGAAATGGGGAGGGCAGTTCGGCAGAACTAAATGTCAAGTGACGTGTAGTTGCCACCAAAAATATTAGTGTTGTGTCGTCTCCTTCCTCCTCCTCTATAAATACCATAATGCTTATTAAGTACAAAACAAAAGACATGACATTTCTTCAGTTTGAGTTTCCCCACCTCCACCCCACTTCATTGACTACCACTATGGAGGGAAAACAGACAAGCATGAGGACATCATGACTCATATTTTTACTTACTTGTCATTATTAGTAAAGGGGGAGAAAGAAGTGGGGGTCTAATGCTGTGCACGGCAGTGATGTCCCTGTTGGGACATCCATTTCCGCCCTGATTGAAGATACTGAACCAGCTTTGACATTTACTGGTAAATGTCTCTGTTTTCTGACATTTTTTTCTGAACCCCTTAAAATCTTGAAAATTACCAGTAAATGTCAACATTCCCCAAATTCCTGTCATTAACTGCAGTGTACTGTATGCTCATTAACGAAACAAAATAAGGGGGGAACAGGGCATTCTGTATACAACATGGCAATTAGCATCCTGGCTAGAAACAAGCTTGGCAAGACACGATCCTGACTTTCTATGGCAAAATTCCCAGGTTAATGAATTTTGATTCTGAAAAAAGGACAACAGAATCGAGTGTCTTAAAATGCCAGTGCTCTGTCAAAGCCGAGTCATTACAAACTTTCTTCTTCCGGCCAAAAAGACATGCTTTACGCTCTGCTTGCCATTCCAGAGTGTTCATTTTAATGATATATTTAGAGGCTTGTCTTACTTTGTATTCTTAGGTGTAATTACCCTTATTTTTTTTAAAAAAAATCCACTCATTAGTGTTCTGTTCCACTGACTTAATTATACCCTTAATTAAATCTTGACAAACTGGGGGTCACTGTTGTGTCAGTGGAATTTGTCACTGTTTGTCAGCAGGTGTCTGGCCACAGCTATTTCTGATCTCCCTGTTGCTGATGTCCATTTAAGAGCCTGGTATTTTCAAAAGGCAAAAGTTTGCTTCTTGTGTCTCTTTCAAAACAAATCAGAGGAGGGGGGAGACAAACAAATTCATTTAGCTCTTCACTCAAATTATTATTTCTGAGCCTCTCAAATTATTCACACAAATTATTCTTATTTTCCAAGCCAGCAGCATGCTCCAAAAAGCTATCCACAGAAAACGCAAATCTTCTTGAAAACCAGAGTTGTTTCATGCCATTGAGTTGTCGTCCTTTCACAGTAAAAAAAAAAAGCCACAAATAAGCCAGAACGATCAACCCAAGAATGCCCACAACATTATTCTCATGCTTCAAAACGTAACATGGGGAGACTGAATAGCTGTAAACAGGGGACAACTCATGTAATCCAATGTGCTTACTTAGAATGTTTTTGGAGTGGATCCATGCTGAGCTGGGCAGAATTTAGTCAGCCTTAAATGGTGTAGGCCAAGAATGTCTTGGAAAAAGCCTGCCTGCTCCTTCCATACAAACATCCCCCCAAAATTAAAGGCTTGAAAAGGCTGCCTTCCTTAGAGTTCTGTATCCACAGAAGATATAAATTATGAACTCTGCAAGTACATTAAAACAGATTCTCCCTATTTGGGTACCTGACAGACTCCCCATTTCTTCATTGGTAGTGTTATATTCAGTGGTGTCATTCAAATGATTTAGAAACAGGAACTCACTTTTGATTGGCACTTGTTGGGAACCCGGAACCAGCCACGGAGCCCGTTAGGATCCGGAACGCCTGTTCTGGTCCGTTCCCCCTGAATGACATCACTGGTTATATTGCACTATATTGCACTAGTGTTATATTGCACTGTACATGTGCTTTATGGAGTGACAGAAGCAAAAAGAAACAGGCCCCTGCCAGTCCCAGTGTGGGAGACAACACAGAGAAGAGAGAGTATACATCGGGTTACAGAGAGGAGGAGGAAGGAAGGGAAAACATCTGCAGATCCTACTAAATGTACTTTGAACCTGATTCTACCCAGAAGACTTGGGTTTGGAGGACAAATTGGAAAGAAGATTGAGGTTGCAATCGTATCCACACTTACCTGGGAGTAAGCACCATTGGCCATAATGGGATTTATTTCTAAGTACACATGTATAGGATTGGGCTGTGAGTGGCCACACAAGTTCTGCACAGGCAACTGGAAAGCACCTGAGATACAAATATGCACACCTGTAACCAGCTCAAAACACGCCAGGGGCAGGGTAACATCACCGCGCCCCTAGCACTGCCATAACACTTCCTGTGCCACCCTGTCATCCCCTCATCAGCACCTGGAATAACTCCATTTAGGAGCATACCAGATGCAAGGGAAGGCAGGTGGGCTCACCCCACCAAAGCCAGAGCCCATTGTGTCCGCCTCCCCATGCGGCACCACAAATACGACTCTGCAAATAATAATAATAATAATAATAATAATAATAATAATAATAATAATAA
>JAJKFI010000065.1:1653129-1694023 GCA_029204185.1 Lerista edwardsae
AATAATAATAATAATAATAATAATAATAATAATAATAATAATAATAATAATAATAATACTCGTATTTATATACTGCCTTTCTTAGGTCATTAGATTACTCTAATGACTGTAACTCAAGGCAGTTTACATGGGCAGACTTTATTCATAAACCCGAAGGTTTTTACAATTTTACAGAAACGTTCTATCTTACAAGAACAACAACACATACAGATGGATCTTTCTGGATTTAATCTTCTTTCTAGCCGCATGTTTGTCTTCTGCTGATTGATAAGCGGCTTCTCTATTCCCACCAGAGAAGCAGCTGACCCAGCACACTCCCCCTCTCATGAGGTAGCCGGAGACAGCTCAGCTTTTAATCAGCCACAGTTTTTACAAGGTCTGCCGCTCACAGAGACTTCCAGTAGTCCCAAACTGGCGACCTTCAGATCTTCAGTTCTTTATCTTCAGGCAAACGTAACCCTCTCAACTAAATCTTCTGCCCGAAGAAGAAATACATTCAAGAAATAGATTCTTGTTTATGTTTCAGTGTAACCTGGGATGTTGTTCTGATGCTGCTGAAACCATTTCTGTTGGTGGTGAAATCCAACTCAGCCAGGCCTCTAGAGGATGATTCTGACAACTGCTTAGTGCATCACACACATAACCTCAAAGGTTATGGTATGAAAAGTACTGACCCCATGGAGAGAGGTGGCTGGCAGTTGCTCCTGTCATCCCAGAAGTCAGCATTGTTATGTCCTGCTATGCAGGAGGTTAGGCTGGAATAAAAAACAAATGGCAGACAGAAACACTGGTTACTCTGTTGTGTCAAGTAGAATATGAACATATTTGCCCTAATCCAGAGCTCGCCAAACCCTGGTCTGTGGGCTGGATATGGCGTTCTCCCAAATTCCGCTGCTCTGTGACTGCAGTCTTTGCCCGATCTCAGCTCTGGGCAGTCGCATCTATGGTGACATCCTGGTGCAAAGAGGTGTTTGTTTCTGCTAGTTTGACAGCCTATGTCCTACTGAACACAATGGGTTTAGTTTTAAGCAAAATAAATAATACTGCTTTTGAACCTCTCTAGCTATAAGCTTCACGTGTCAAAATCCAAACTGAGAGATGGGGGAGGCATGGCCCAAGAAGAGCTTTCTACCATCATCCTTTTTATGCCTGTGTGTACCCTGATCCCCTGGCTTTTCCTTCTTACCCACATGGCTGCTTGTCCAACTCCTACTTCCTGTTTTTCACCCAACAGGTAATTAAGCTGTGGAACCTCCTTGCCGCAGGAGGTGGTGATGGCATCTAGCCTAGGTGCCTTTAAAAGGGGATTGGACAGGTTTCCGGAGGACAAGTCTATTGTGGGCTATAGGCCATGATGGGTTGTGCAACCTCCTTACATTGGCGCCTTCAGAATGCCAGGTGCAGGGGAGTGGCAACAGGATACAGGCATCTTGTTCTCATGTGCTCCCTGAGACACCTGGTGGGCCACTGTAAGATACAGGAAGCTGGACTAGATGGGCCTTTGGCCTGATCCAGCAGGGCTCTTCTTATGTTCTTAGGTTCTGTTCAAAGAAGTGGCTGGTCAGGCAAGAGGTGGCGGCCTTCTTGCCTCAAGCAAGCAGGCAGGGAAGAACATGCTGGGAACAGAGCCTCTTCCATGCCCAGCAGGCTCCATGTAGCCTTTTGGGTTGCAGAAGTGGCCAGGCAGACAAGGAGGCAAAGGTAAAGCACTTCTGTTTCTGATCACTTTCCAGGAAGGACAGTGATGGGCACCGAACTGCCATGGCCCTCTACTGCTCCTTTCTCCAGCACTATCCCTGCAATGGTTAGAAGCAGCTGCTTCACCTAACCTAATGGGTTGTCCAGCCCTGAATGGATACAGTGCTTCATGTTTCAGAGAAGAGATGCCCACACTTAGGCCTGTAGCCCTGCTGCCATTGATGTGGGTGCAGGCAGCAACAATGAGAGAAACAAGTCCTCTGAACATGCTCTGAGGCGCTTGTCTTCTCATATATATTTCTTCTTGTCTGTCTTTTTAAGGAAGAGACATAGCACCAAACAGGAGATGGTGGTGATCAATGGGCATGGCTATAGAAGAGAGGTGTGGGGCTAAAGACTAAGGGCACAATCCTAACCTGGAGTTAGGCAGGCACAGTTAGGCCAGCAAAGTTTGGCCAGCACAAGGGACACCATAGCATGTTTGGACCACTCTCAGAGTCAGAAAGTCCAGCACACAGACATGCGCCATCCTCCCTGACTCCCAAGAGTGGTCCAAACACGCATTATGGTGTCCCTTGTGCCAGCCAAACTCTGCTGGCCTAACTCCAGGTTAGGATTGCATTCTAAGATTAGTAATACCTGTCTGCAAATTCTTTTTTCCCTTTGATCATTAATATCACCTCTGTCTTCTAATCAGATAGTCATAGAGGCAATGTTTGTACCAAAAAGGAAGAAAGTGGTCTGAGTTGCTCAAAGAGCACAGTAGTATGTACTCCAGAATCTTTGGATTAGGGCATTAGAAGCTATTAACATTAATCCTCAAAACTTTGGTTCTCAAAACTTTTAGTACCAGGACCCACTTTTTAGAATGACAATCTGTTGGGGCCCAATGGAAGTGATGTAATTAACTTGGAACTGACGTCATAACCAAAAGTGACATCATCAAGCAGGAATAACAAAAATCAAATCTATCAATTAAGTAAGTAAATTAAATTTTGCCTGAGCCGAGATCGGGCAAAGACTGTAGTCACAGAGCAACGGAATTTGGGAGAACGCCATATCCAGCCCACAAACCAGGGTTTGGCAAGCTCTGGATTAGGGAAAATATGTTCATATTCTACTTGACACAACAGAGTAACCAGTGTTTCTGTCTGCCACTTGTTTTTTATTCCAGTCTAACCTCCTGCATAGCAGGACATAACAAGTATAAGTTTAAACATTTATTTAAAATAAAGAAGAACTCTCCTAACCCTCCCAAGCAATTGCTGATCTGGATTTTAAAAATTCCCAAACATCCCAACAGTTGCAATCCTATCCTTACTTACCCAGGAGTAAGCCCCATTGGCTATCGTTGTAAAAAAAGCCATATACAGTTAAATGCCAGCTACTGTTAAAAGTATGGATCTGTAACATTGCCCCAAATACAGTCACATACCATGGTAATAAAATACACACTGAAATGAAAGAGGACCCACCTGAAATTGGCTTGTGACCCACCTATTGGGTCCTGATCCACCATTTGAGAAACACTGCCTTAATCCAAACTACTTTACATTGAGGAATCAGCCCCTTGTCCACCACCACAGCAGCCCTGGCCCCAAACTGCACAACTTGTGACCCACCAAGCCCAATGCAGGCCATCATGTTGTTGTGACCTGCCAAGTGTTTGAAACACATCCTCTTTTTTGCACTTTGAGCAGGCAGCCAAAACTGGGAGGGTTATGGAGGTTCTTGTAGGATATAAATTGAAGGACTTACAGTAGAGTACAGCTTAGCTCGCGGTATCTGAGTTGTGCTGAGTTCCTCTTGCAATGCAGCAGGCGTGGTGAATCTATGCACAGAAGCCTTTTCTGGATCTGGATCACCCCTTAGGATATGGCGTTTTAGAGCAAAGACGGGAAGGTGCTATAATTCCATTATAGGAACACAGCTTTCTCAATCCACCCCACATAAACATATTGGGAGGCTGTTGTTATTTGGATAATTTACTTCTGGGAAAACCGATTCCCATGTTTGGAGATATAATAGGCACCTAATGTTCATGTGAATAATTGATTAGTCCAGTCAGTCTTTAGTCAAGTCAGGCCTTCTTAATTAGTTGATGGCTTTCCAGTACACCCCCTGGCAAGACACTTGCTGTCAGTTCACAACAGATGCTTCATTTATTAATGTATGATGATCATGGAAGTATGTGTTCCAAAGAGCTTCAGTATGGGGAACGATACATATATATGTACTGTACACACTCATATATATTCTTATGTATGTAGAATCCTAGAGTTAGAAGGGACCTACAAGGTCATACTGAAGCTGAAGCTCAAATACTTTGGCCACCTCATGAGAAGAGAGGACTCTTTAGAAAAGACCCTCATGCTGGGAAAGATGGAAAGCAAAAGGAGAAGGGGGCGGCAGAAGGGGGCACCCAAGCAATGAACATAAAGTTGGGCCAACTCCAGAAGCTAGTGGAGGACAGGGAGGCCTGGCGTGCTGTGGTCCATGGGGTCGCGAAGAGTCAGACACGACTTAGCGACTGAACAGAAACAACAACAACAACAACAAGGTCATCTAGTCCAACATCCTGCCTGTAGCAGAAAATCCTCCTACAGCAGCGTTTCCCAATCTGTGGATCGCGAGCCACCATTGGGACAATTTCCTGGGCCATTTCCTCTTAAGGGTGGAAATTAATGGGTGCCCATTAATGGGTGCCCAACAACGCTTCAGTGATCACAGTGCTGTGGGAACCCAGGGAGTTCCTTTCTCAGTGGGGTGGGGGGTCACACCAGCCTCTGGCAGGGTCTGGGAGGTCCGCAGCCCCTTCTGTGAGACTCCCCAATGAAGTAAAAAGCCCCATTTCAGGAATACTTTCAGCTGAGGCGCAACCCCCCCCCCAAGGTCGGAACCCCCTGTGTACTCACAATTCTGCAATCACTGCAGCACTATTGGGTATCACTTCTTACCTCAGTCCCTGCCCCTGCCAGCACTTACAGCGGTCCCAACATCCAAGTTGGACTTCGGGAACTGCTGTCTTAGAGCATCTTCAACTGGTGCCTGTTGAGCCTCTGTTCGAAGATCTCCACAGAGGAAGAATCCACCACCGCCCTCAGCAATCTGTTCTAATGCTGATCAAATGCTGTTCTAATTCCCATCAATAATTTCTTTCTAATTTCCATCCATAATCTCATCTCTTTCATCATCATCTTCACCATCATCATCATCATCACGATGGTGATGATGATATTTATATACTGCCTTTCTTGGTCATTGGATTGTTCCTTTCACTTTATCAAAGTGGTTTGCATTGGCAGGCTGGAGCCCACCATGCAGTGGTGGCAACGCAGCAACAGCAGCTGGTAAATATACGGGCTGCTGGTGTTGTGCCGAATCCAGGTGGGTGGGGAGAGTATAACTGGACAGGGAGAGGGGTGGGGCAGGGCTTGGACCGGCAGTGGCAAAATAGCCAGCAGATATGTAAGGAGACCCATTGGGAGTCCTGCATCTTTACTGCGAGGGAAGGGGACAAACATCCCCTTCTCTCAACCTGGCTGCTGCTGAATACAGCAGCAGCTGTTTGGCACAGAATTGGGATTGGGCTGGCCACACCTTACAGAAATGTGGTGAAGATTGTTGCGCAATATGAATGCTGCTTTCATTATTATGACGTTCTACCATTCAGGTGCATTGCATTAGCAGATAAAATGGCAATGAAATGTATGAAAGAGACTTCTGTGAGGGCTGAGTCATGCCCCAATTGAAATTTTTTTCAATCTTTCATTGTTCCTACACAGCACTCTGCGACATCATAACCCAAGCGGTCCAAGACAAATTGGCAGGGTGTTGTCTGAGCATCTCAGCATTTGCATCTTAATTTGCAGGAGTGGCATCAGATAAATTCATTCAGGGGAATAAATAATGTGTCTTTGTTAAACAAATTCTCATTTTTCTGCTTAGGGAGGTGAACCGGTCATAAGGTGAAACAATGATCATATAAATAAACAATGAATTGTGAAGCTAAATGGGATGTCTACAGCTTCCCCCTCCCCTTGGTCACAGCTAAATGAAAGCCATTATGTAGGCTTTCAGATAAACTCACCAAGCTCTTATCTGTACAAACCTGATAGATCTGCCATTATTCTTCATGAATAACAGAAGTTATATCATTCTGTGCCATTAAAAATGCATTAATCCTTTTTTAGTAACCTTCCACTAATTCATAGATTCAATTATACTCTGAAGGATAAAGGCATTTTGGTATAATAAAAATAGAGTATTAAAAACAGTCTTTTATACATGAGGGGTATTTGCTAGCAATTTAAAGAGAGGACATTTTGGGGGGGGGTGGGAAAAAAGATATTTAAAAGCTTTCCAGAGAGCAAAATATGAATTTGATCTAGCCAACCTTAAGAGCCATTATGTTCAGGAGAAACCTAACACAGATTTGAACTCGTGACTTGAGAAACATAGATGGGGATTCAACTTGTGTGCCACCAACAGACTCTGTCCAAAGACACGAACTGCAGGAGTTCAGACACAAGAAGCCTCATTGTACCAATAAGCCAAAAGGTTTGGCGATAGTCCCGAGCAAGCCCCTATAAAAGCTTCTAGGCCAGTCTTTTTCCCTAGCCTAAACATCTAGGGGAGTAATCCTAACCAACTTTCCTGCACTGACATGGCTGTGCAGCATCCTGCAGTTGGCAGGCAGTCACAGAGGCCTCCTCAAGGTAAGGGAATGTTCAGTTCCTTACTTCAAAGCTTCATTTTCCTTATCCCAATACTGGAAAGTTGGCTAGGATTGCACCCTAGGGTACTTTTCTTCTGATTGCCTGTGTTTTATTGGCACTGTTATCGACACATTGGTTTGAATCAGAGTTTTCAATCTGCGATTTCTAGCCCTATCCTATAGGGTTATCCTATAACAGCAAGACAGAGTTGCTGTTGGTGTTGGTAAACGTTGCTGTTGGTAAATGGTGCTGTTGAGTTGCTGTTGGTAAATGGTTTTGCGACACCACGCACAGCGTGCCAACAATGGGCCATTACAAGCCACTGTTGCAAAGTGGGGGCAGCTTTGGATGAGTGCTGCCACAGACCAGGCTGGTGCTGGTAGGTCGACACAGGGGCCTGCCATGGGCAGGAAGGGCAAGGCGGGGGAGTTATTGGCACATCAGAGAAGGAAGGAGGTGGGGACGAGGCCAGGGTGGATCTTGGCAGCAAATTGCTTGCTGAATCCAATCCCCTTTGGTTCAGCATGCTCGACTTCTCACCCTCCTCCCTGGAGGAGACCTCCTGATTGCCCCCTGCCATATGAGCCCTTGCCTCCAAGGTGTGGCTGCATTGTTGCAATTGGGTGCGGGTAGCATTGGGGCCTTGAGCTGCCAGAACTAGTGTTCTGGAAGTGCAAGGCCGCCTGTGCCAGTGTGAAAGCAGAGCCACTGTTGTTCCAACATGCTCCAGAGATGCTGGTAAGTTGGAGGTAAGTAAGTATCATTACTTCCTTCTGGCAGGCCTCCCGGTCACCCTAGCGCACCACTGGATGACCGTGCACTCCATCAGCACAGCTGCATCGGTGCCAATGGTGCGGGATTGGATTGGCAGAAAAGTGCTTATGGTTGGATGGATCAAGGCCTGCAGTTATGGTGAGCCTGGTTATGAGCCATTGCTCATAGATTGCTCCGTGTTCCAGTCATTTCATGTACAAAATTATTCTGGCTGCATAAAGATGTGTGCAGCTTCATTGATCAGACTTCTACAGAAATGTGCTTACTGTCACTTGTACATAGAATTTTCTCACCTGGAACAGGCTCAGGGGACCCTCTTCTGGTTTTCAGCAGAAGCCAGATTTGAACAGCACTGATTGGCTGGCTCTTGTGTCCATTACAAAACCAACTTTTTTGTAGCCAGATGAAGCATAGAGGAGGAGTGTACAAGAAGAGACAATCAGGATTTAATCCTAAGACTATATATGTGTCTTTACAGAGGTGAAGCGGGGGTTCACTGCACAGCCAGCTAGCCCCACACCTCAGTTATGTCAATCTTACTGTGGTCAATAGTACCAATTGATTTAAGGATCAGGTCCCATTATAAGTTACTGAAGGATAAATCTATGTACTAATAGCCATGACCTGGAGACAGATGTGGACAGCTGTGCCTCTGTGGTCATTCACAGATTCCTTGCTTGAACCCAGCAGAATAAGACAGGAAGCCTCGTTTATCTGCTATGACAATCTCCTGCGAATGGAACTTAGCAGGTGTTTTTCCAGTGATCTCAACAGATGGGAAGGGACAGAGAACATACTTTACATGCAGAAGATTCCAGGTTCAAGCCATGGCTTCTCCAAGTAGGGCAGAGAGATATCTCTGTCTGAAATATTTTATTTTATTTATTTTTTAATTGTTTTTAAATTGTTTGTGTTTTTAATCTTGATTGTTTATTGTTTAATACTGTTTTTAACTGTTTTTAATGTTAATTGTTATACTTTATTTTTATCTTTTTTAATATTGTAAGCCGCCTTGGACATCTGCCCCGGCAGAGGAAAGGCGGGGTAAAAATTTCTTAAATAAAATAAATAAATAAAATAAATAAATCATGGAGCATCGCTGCTGGTCTTGTATAGACAATATTGAGCTGGATGGACCAACAGCAGTCAGCCTGGTTCAAGATAAGGCAGTTTCTTATATTCTAGTCAAGAATAAAAAAACACGAATTGGGTCAGCACAAGACACAATGAAGCAGCAACCTTGCTATGCTAGAAGCCATGAGCTTCTTGCAACCTCAACACTCGTATTGCCCATTTTCTCCAACCACCATGGGTAAAGGTGGACACCGTAGGCGAGTGTCATGTGCAGCTTATGTCTATGGCAATACAAGGCCAGCTTTAAGCCAATTGGACTAATTGCTCCCAGTTGGGCTTTGTGCCTAAGGGCCCCCCACTCTAGGGTAATCTAGTTTTGTATGCAATTTTATATTAAAATGTGCTTAGATCCATTTGGTCCATTTATTCACATGCACGTCTTAAGTGCACATTTTGATTGCTTTCCGTTCTGTCATAGAGCTATAAAGTCTAAAATAAATTCTATCTTGAAGATTCAACAGACCTTGGCTGTGAACCTGGGGCCCCTCGGAATAAGGCTTCCCATTGGGCATTGCAGCTCCTAAGGCTGCCCCTGTAGCAATCTTAAGGCTGATAATAAGGCTGCACCCTTGTCTTTCCATTGAGCCTCCTTTATCTTTATATGTGCTTCTCAGCCATGAAGCTCATTTATTAAAAGCAGCAACTTGAGGAAGTCTTCATTCAGACATGTGGTCTACCGTCCTATAGATAATTTGCACTTGAGGGCAGAGGTCACTCTTTTACCGGTCGGTTAATGCAGTCACTCTGGGATAAAATCAATCTCCATACTTCACTGTATGGATCGAATTGCTCATTGGCACTTCCCTCTGAGGATTGATGTGCTCAAGTGTGAAAAGTGATTGTTTGATTTCGGTCCCTGAGGATTCTGTTTGGGACAACAGGAGGACAGGCTTTTACTATTGCATTTGGAAGATCCATGTGTGCGAGTGCTGGGGTACAGAGCCCTGAAATCTGTTCATTATTGATTCAAAACAAGGGGTCCAATGTCTTCATACTTCTCAAATGTTCTGGACAACTTAATTTTATTTTATTTTTTGAAGAAATTATGTCCCACCTTTCCCATGCTGAAGCAAATGCCCAAGTGGCTTTAAATGGGCAGGCTAGTCTAAACCCCCATTTTTCAATGGGGTGCTTACGCATATACTGTATTCTGTGGTCCACTGAATCCTCAGTCCCTCAGTGTGGTTCTCTCCTCTGGCTGCATGCCATTGAGCTTCAGCAGGCAATGGTAAGTCAAGCCTGGACAGGTACTCAAGATCATACTCCATTCTTGAGTACCAGCTGGCCTTCTCACACACTCCCCTGCAACTCTCACTCGTAGTGACTAATGAGCTCATCAGTGCCTCCGTCCTGCCACAATGAGCACAGCAGCTTGTCACAGCCTGACATTCTGTCTCCCATCCAAAAACAAGACCATTGATTCTCCTGCTTAGCTTCAGGCAGTACCAGCAACCATCAGGCCACACCTCCTGCCCAATCCTTAGCAGCCGAATCCTATCCTTCCACCTCCAACCCCTGCTGGTACAGCTGCATCAAAAACAGGCGAGCCATACCCAGCAGTGGGGTGGGTCAGGAGGCTTCAGAAAGGAAATGGGATCTAAATCTCCTTACACTTCTGTAAGCCTCCCACTCCACCATGGGTCATCTTGGAGCTGCGCCAGCTCCTTGGCGCAAGTCCAAGGAGAGAAAGAGGGCAGGCAGGCTGCCCATGGAGGGGAAAGGATCTGATGTGCACCATTGCTGCCAGATCCACCCCCTCCCACAGCCTCCTCATCCCCAGCCTTCCCCTCCCCACCCATTTTTGCCCCAAGCCAGCATGAACAGGAAGAGCTATAAGTCAACTGCAACACCAGAAATGGCCCATATACACAGAAGCAATGACACACAAGAGCCGTGTTCAGTGATGGCCAGTGCAGGTAGGGCAGGAAGTAAACAGCCACTGCCACTGAGAGACAAATGAAAGGCAGGGGGCTCATGTCTTCCAAACAGAGGCGTAACAAGGGTGGAGCCTGAGGGGGGCCTGCCTTGGGTGCTACACCAAGGGGGGCAATTTTTTTAAAAAAAGAAAAAAAAACAAGGTGCTTTTGCCTCCCAGCTGCTAGGCAGAGACTCTGGGGCTTGTGTCCAACAAGCTGGAGAGCCATGAGAGGTCATTTTTCCAGCACGCTTGCAGCACGCCAGACTTATCAGAGCCAGGCGAGGTGGCTGCTTTCTTGGGCTGGGTGGTAGCACAGATGGAAGCAGAAGTGTTGTCATGACATCATGTGATGTCATGACTTCACTGCCCCAGGCGCTACAATCCCGGGTATGCCCCTGCTTCCAAGAGTGTGTCAAGGAGTGGGGGTGGAGCAGTCCCACCATGCTTTATACTTGGGGATGCCCTTGAGAAGGGGCTGTAAATGTTTATTCGTTCAGAAGTGCAGTTGTGGCTAGGATTTTAAGTGGGAGCATGCATTGGCAATGCTTCTCAGCAGTGTCGAAAAAAGCATTGGCTGCTGCAGGACTGGGCCAAAGTCCTTTTCTACGGCCACATCACCTCACCAGCCACTACTGGTTAAGCTACATGATCAGCAGTTCTGTCCGTTGTATCTGCTCTAGACTGCAACACTTTAGGCTGCAAGAGAGAAGCAAATGAATTGTGCCCTAATTATGATAGAATGCATCACCCGTCAGACAGCTCAAAGTCTAATCAAAGGATATTTGCCTCAATGTAACTATGCCTTGCTTTAGAAAAGTGTTGTTTGCATATGAAAACTTGCACTGGAATGTGAATGATATTTGAACAGGCATTGCGTAGAGAGCAATGCATTGCAGCTAAACTGCATCCACACACAAGCATACGATTTATATTCTGCCTTTCCCATGCCAAAGCAAATGCCTAAGGTGGATATTTTCTTGCCCTTGTAACATGATATACATGTAGAAGCCAGTTTCTTGCTACATTACTGGATCAGGCTGAGGTTTTTTGTCACCACCAGTCTGTGTCATTAAAAACAACTTCACAATCTCTGTTATTCTTACCTGTCGTTCAGATATTTTCAAGGATTCCGGGTAGCAATAAAATGAGTTTCCTGCCATTATAGTCAAGTTCAATAAAGGTGTGGAATTAAGAAGGAGGAATTTATGAAACTCCCCCAAACAAGAATATCTGGAAAGTCTTCCTTGAACACTGGAGAATCAGCAACAATTTCTTTTCCCATTCAATCAAAGTGCAGAGGTACAAAAGAGGCAAGAGAATGCAATTTATTTTGTCCCTCCTGCTCACCTGAGATGGGTCTCAAATGGAGATGATGAGGTTGAAGGTCGTTTACATGGCACCAAATGCCACAGTACAGGCAAAGTCCTACCTCCTAATTCCCCTGGCATAGTTCCACATCATTTGGAGGGGGATGCTGTGCCAGCATGGTGCCCGCTGTGTCCTGTGGGGGAGTTTCAGCCCCTGGAGACCTTCTTGGGTAAGAGAACATCTGATCCCTTGCCCCAGAGTAAGCCTGTGCAGGTGACCCAGTCTACTCAGATTTGCACCAGCAATATTGGTGCACCTCTGCATGGACCCAGATCATGGGATTGAGGCCCGGAAGGGGGTTGGGCTATTGCCAAACCTGCCTCCTTCCTGGTCCCACTCCACTCTCCTCCCCACCCCTGTTGCCTCCCCATTTCCCTACAGCAACCTGCAATGATCCTCAGCAGCAGCACCAGAGGAAAAAGCAAATGGTCATAAAAACATAAGAAGAGCCCCACTGGATCAGGCCAAAGGCCCATCTAGTCCAGTTTCCTGCATCTCTCAGCAGCCCACCAGATGCCTCAGGGAGCACACGAGACAACTAGATATGTGCATCTCGTTGCCACTCCCCTGCATCCAGCACTCCGAGGTAGTCTACTTATAAAGTAAGGAGGTTGCACTAACCATCACGGCCTATAACCTGTGATGGACTTTTCCTCCAGAAATCTGTCCAGTCCCCTTTTAAAGGCATCTAGGCCAGATGCCATCACCACCTCCTGTGGCAAGGAGTTCCACAGAATAATTACCCGCTGGGTAAAAAAGTATTTCCTTTTATCTGTTCTCACTCTCCCAGCACTCAATTTGAGTGGATGTTCCCTGGTAAAAAGT
Source organism: Lerista edwardsae (assembly GCA_029204185.1). Taxonomy (NCBI): domain Eukaryota; kingdom Metazoa; phylum Chordata; class Lepidosauria; order Squamata; family Scincidae; genus Lerista; species Lerista edwardsae. The sequence goes on from JAJKFI010000065.1 coordinate 1,665,565, forward strand.
GTATTGTGAAAAGAGGGCAGTAGCTGTGTGGTGTGACCCGTCAGGGGTCATAAGTGTGGGGTGCGGTTTGTTGGCTCCCTCAACCCACAGCATGAAACAAGCACATTTGATGGCCACCCTGTATATACAACTTCTTAAAAGGTACCTGTAGCTTTTAGTATGGTGGTTGTCTATCAAAAGAACAATAAAAACCAAACAGCTGTAATTTTTCAAAATGTAGCAAGTTTTAAAGGCTAGCCATGAAAAGCATATAGAAACAGAACATTCTCTGTACTGTGGATGATGTTATGCAGAGGTTCTCAAATGTTTTCGCACTGAGACCCACTTTTTAAAATGACCATCTGTCGGGACCCATTGGAAGTGATGTCATAAACCTGGAAGTGATGTCATAGCCAGAGGTGACATCATCAAGCAAGAAAATTTGTTACACCCCCAATACGGCAAAATCAAATTTAATTGATTAATTAAAAGTTTACACTATGTATGCATTTAAAAAAAATATTTAAAATAAAGAACCCTCCTAACCCCTCCAAGCAGTTGCTCATCTGCTTTTTAAAAAAAATTCCCCAAACATTCCAAAGTCTGCAATCCTATCCACAGTTACCCAGGAGTAAGATCCATTGACTATCATTGTTAAAAGCATATGCATAGTAGCATGTTAAAAGTACGGACCTGTAACATTTCCCCAAATGCAATCACACACCATGGTAGCATCAAGTCTAACATATTAAAAATAAAATGCACACTGAAATAAATGGGGACCCACCTGAAATTGACTCACGATCCATCTAGTGGGCCCCATTCTACAGTTTGAGAAACACTGATCTTAAGGATAAGACCTAGGGACAAAATTGTGGCTGTATGCATACAGGAATGCACTGGCTTGTGCCCATCTTCATGTTTGAATGATGATAGATGAGAAATCCAAGGCTTCACATAAGATGAAAAGCTTTAGTTATGATGCACAAGGTTTATTTCTACCTCTTGGCTTAATACACCTCTCACTCTGAATTAATGCTTCCTCATCGCAATTCCTAGAAATTAGGGCTTTGAGTTTTCATTGACTTTATTGGTGGATTAATCAAAGCTTCAATTGATTAATTGGCAGAGAGAAAAGTTAGTCAATGTGCATGCATTCATGTGCCTTCTTTTGTGAAGCTCTTTTGGTTCTGGTGTGTGATTATAGCAGGGCATGAAAAATATGAACGATAGTCTCCTTCTGGCAATGAATGGCAGCTTAAATTATAAGTGATTTTATGCATCCTTAAATCTCTCAGTAAAGAATCTACACTACTGCAATGTAGTATGTAATGAATCCAATTACTTCAATGCTGTAGATGTGATATGCAAATGTATTGACATTTGATCCATTTAATCTGGGAAATTTGCTAAAAAGACAGATAAATCAATTGAAAATTCTTAAACAGTTGACAGCCTTATTATTAGGAATAGATCTTTCCTGTTTTCCGTACTATGAGAGCACCATATTTCCTTTCACACATAAAACATGTAGTTTATCTTATTTCTCTTCCCATTGCTTTAAATTAGGGTTTCCCAGACTTTTCAGTAAAAGGGCCGCATTGTGTATTTTATAGATTTTCACAAACCAAAAAAAAATCAGTTTTATAAATAAATGAATGAAATTTAAATAAACCAATATATTTTACTTGGATCGTCTTAAGCAGCATGTTATGATTCAGAAGGAAAGAGAAATGTGACATTTACAAAGAAGCAATGCTGTGCTTAAACTGAGAAATGATATATGAGTAAAAATGTCAGGTATTTAAGTTGCCATGGGCCAGATAAAATCTTGTGGTGGGCTGGATTTGGCCCCCTGGCCTTAGTTTGGAGACATCCATTTTAAATGGTTTTCAAATCTTTTAACACTGGGACCCACTTTTTAAAATGACAACCTTTGGGACCCACCAGAAGTGATGTCATTAACCTGGAAGTGCTGTCATGGCTGCAAGTGACATCAAGCAGGATAATTTTTAACACCCCCCCTCCAAAGACAAAATCAAATCAATTGAGTATATTGAAAGTTTACAATAAATGTAAGTTTAACATATATTGGACAGCCTAAGTAAGGCCAATATAGCAGGGCTGTATCGTAAAGCCCATTAGGAGGCAGCAGCAACAACATGCAGGACAAGGGGAGGTTTTCCCCTTGCACCCACGTAAGCCCGGTCACCCCTATGGGCCTGCTCGGATCTGAGCCTGCTGTTTTGAAAAGTCTGGGGACTTGCAGATGCAGAGGAACGTGGACAGGAGTGGCCTGAATCAGGGCCGCCCTGGCTGGGGATGGGGTTTAGGATTTGGCACTACAGCCGTCCTGTATCACCGCCCCCATCTCCAACCATTGCGCCGCCCAGTTACACCCCGGCACGCTTCAGGAACGCCCTCAGCGAGGCCCAGTGCCGACCGTGCACCACCGGCACTGCTGATGGTCGCGGTGGCACTGCTGCCTGCGCCAGTCCAGTGCCATAGCGCCAACACGGACACGCTTGATGGCACGTTTGTGACAGCATTCGGCCGGCGCAAGAGCATAGCACCAGCACAACGGGGGTATAGGATCGTGCTCCAAAACACAGAAGGATCCTCCTAAATTCCCAAGCAGTTGCTGATCTGTTTAATTCCCCAAACATCCAAAGGCTGTAATCCTATCCACACATACCCGGGAGTAAGTCGCATTGACAATCTTTGTTAAAATCATAGTAGCCTTAAAATTAAAAGTACAGATCTGTGACGTTTCCCCAAATGCAGTCACATACTATCGTAGCATCAACTATCGTAGTCTACTATAGTAAAACTAGAATATATATTGAAGTGAATGGGGATCCACCTGAAATTGGCTCACAACCCACCTAGTGGGTCCTGACCCACAGTTTGAGAAACAGTGCTTTAGAATACTTTGCAGGCAACACAAATTTTGATGCCACAAAGATGGCAGCTGTGTATGTTCACCTCCAGTCATTGGAAACCTTATTCATCTGCCGTTAGTCCATCTTCTGATTTTTCAGCAAGCATCGTAGACAATGTTGGGGGTTAGGATTGGGCTGTTAGTTCAGGCACCCCTGCCCTCAACAGATCAGTTCTGTATTATTCATTCTATTTATTTATTTTAAAATCTGTGTCCCACTTTATTTCTTGGGTCAAAGCAGCTTACAGTATTTATCCCAAAACAGTATGCATCATCAAGCTAGAAAAATGAATCAACAATTATCCACTTATGATAATACTATGGACCATACTGTGGATATTTGTGACATACTATGGATAATGGACTTTCTATTTAATAGGACAAAGAAAACAAATTACAGTGGTCAGCATCAGTAACCCAAACAGGGTCAGGAAATATATTCTGGATCAGCATGACAAAAAAGAGGGAAACTGCACAATTTCTACAATAGATCATTTGTTTGGAAAGGTTGTTAGATCTGGGTTGTTTGTTTTCTAATAAAATTTACAATGAGAGCATAAGACAAACTTTACATATAATCCATTGAAACCCATTCCAGCTTGAAAAATAGCTGCAAGGAACAGTGAAATAATTGCATTTGATAAATTGCCAAGCAGGAGAAGAACACTGAATAATGTTTGTGATGATAAAACACTGGTGACCCGTGGGTGTCAATAGAGATTTTAATCAAAAGCATTTGTAGTCTATTGTGTAATTACTGGTACAATGCATTCCAAATAAATTCATCACTGAAATATTCTCTCTCTCTCTCTCTCTCTCTCTCTCTCTCTCTCTCTCTCTCTCTCTCTCTCTCCTTCAACCAATGGGGTTCATGAGTATAGAGCAGTTAAATCCCAGGACTGTGAAAGAAATCCACCAGTCTCAATCAACAGACTTCACGGTCAATGAGAATAAAAAGAATTAAGCCCATGTTATTACTTGCTGATGCCAGACAAAAGTGAAAACGATGTGTCTTAAATGAGAATAGGATATTTTAAACGCCAAAGTGAAAGTCTGTTTCTGTAATCAAACAAAGCTTGCTGATGCAACCAGATTTATGAGTCTGTAGAACTGACATTTGTTCATGCGTCGAGTGCCCTTGGCCAAGGTACAAAATGAATATAACTGGAATCTACCTCTCAGGCTGGTGTGCTGACCAATGAGGGTCAGACGGGCAGCCCAATCCTGAGGTGGCTACTGCTGCATCCTGCAGTATCCTGGAGGAAGGGGATGGCTGTTCATTTAGCTGCCGCAGAGGTGGGGCCCTCGGTGTAGGGCCGTGCAGCCCTACAGGGAGGTTGGGAACCAGTGGTGAGAGTCATTTCCTGCTCCAGCCCAGCCGCTCCCAGCCACTGCTCAGGCAAAATAGCCTCTGTAGCTGAGAGGGTGCATGTGCTCCTACTGCTTCCCAACTGGGGAACAGTTGGAATGCATGCGCTCACACACCTCTCCAGAAGTGCCCATGGTATGTGCTATATCATGCCCCAGGGTAGATACGCCTCTGGGTGCAACCTCAATCAATTCCTTTCACAGAGAAAACTAGCAAGTCAGGCTATTTTTCTCCTTGACACTCAAGACTTCTTCATGGAGAAGGTTTTTGCTGGAGAAGGAATTGAAGCATGTAATCTCTCACCATTATCCTGAAGCGCTAAAAAGCCCCGCTTGAGCTACTCACCACACAAACCTCCTGATTGTGTTAAGTTCTGTGGATTTCAGTGGAGCTTTCATTCACATAAAGTAGCTGAGATGCCAAGGACTTAAGTGAAACAACTGAACTAAACAAGAATAACACAGAGCAAAGTAAGTGTTTTCACACTCCCGTCTCTCTTAGGAAGAGAGTGCTTGTGGAGCATTTCTTCAGAAGTACGTTTGTAATCACTTTGATAGAGAACAGCTCCTGCATATGTCGTGGAGTTTTCAGCAGGAATCCAAAAACTGCCATTTTCACAGCAAAAAAAGGATGAAGAGAAGCCATGGAAATTACATCTATAATTCATCATAAATAATGCTGTGCCAACTGAATAAGCTACATGTGATCTGGTATGCAAAGCAAAAAAATAAAATAAAACCCCAAAGCCCCACTGCACAAGTTCCACAAAAGCCTTTTTTTTTAAACGCCAGGTACTACATTTGATACCTTGCGTAATGCAAATATGCAGCTATGACCTTATTTTTCCTCCCATTTAAAAACCGTCTGTGGGTTTGTCTGAAATGCTGAGAACTCATGTTTGTCTACTCTTCAGGAGTTCAGAAAGCCTGTGGAATATTAACGTACTAGGAGAGGGGGGAGACAACGTTCGCTTGGTGAATGGCTGCTCTGCTCAAGAAGTTGCCAGCCTTTTGGTGATGACACTTGGTTCATGGCACTTGGATTTGGGGAGGAATCCAGAAGCCTGGAGCCAGGACTCAGGGGTGACCACTGGGGTGACCAGGTCAGTGTGGGCGCCTGCTTGTGTGTGAGAGAGCCTGTGCTGCTCCACTGTCACAACCATGTCCCTGGGCTGGATTTTTCTAGCCATGTTTATTCTACTGCAGTGACCCACTTGTTGCTTGTCAACCATCTGCATCCTTCCCGATTGGCTGCTCTGGCGATTGAGCAAACTTCTAATGAAATCCAGCCAGGCCTTGCATTAAGCGTTCAAACTGCCAGTAGGGCTGTTAGTTCAGGGCTCCAAGCAGTGGTGTCATCTAAATGATTTAATAACAGGTACTCACTTTTGATTGGCACGTGTCAGGACCCGCCCACCAGAAGTGACATCATAAGCCAGAAGTGATGTCGTGGCAGGAAGTGACATGAAAAAAGCCCTTTTTGAGGCCTCAGAGGATTTTAAACTGACCCAGCAGTTGCAACAGTATTCCACAGCACCCCGAGAACATGTTAAGGAGGCCTGGCATCATGTTAAAACCCCAGAGCAACTCATTTTTCAGTGGCAAGGAAAGGAAAGGCTCCGCTCGCTCCCTGCCTGCCTGCCTGGCTCTGAGAACATGCAGGCAACTCAAACATGCAGGAAATTCAAACGTTGCAGAGGGCGGAGTCGACAAGTGGGTGGGCGAATGGGCGGGGCCAGCTGTAATCCTAGAAACCGGTACTCGCTTACCCCCGCGTACCCCCTGCATGACATCACTGGCTCCAAGCCAGTCTTGTGTGGAGCTCTAGTCCTGCCTACCGCTATCTGTTTGACACACTTTCTGGTCTTGTTTCTCTTCCCTGGAAGATTAAAAAGTGTCCACCAATCTGCCTAGAGAGTTCCTGGTATATCCAGCTGCAAGGACTCCCATTTGTGTCTAATCATTTGTGAGATTGGCTGTGGTCTGTGATGCGGGATTGAGACCTTCCCGCTTGGCCCTGGCATCAGTTCCATAGCAAATGTAGCAAAGCGTCGCTTGGGACAGGCAAATGATATGACAATTTTCTACATCAACAGTGCCAACCCCAAACAAAGGGCAACACTGGTCTGTAAATGCTTAGTCATAGGCACAAAATGCCAGTTCACTGTTTCCATTCAGTGACCACCTTCAATCTTACATAGACAATTTTATCAATATTGTCCATAATAATGAGAGTGTCTTCAGAAGGCCTGCTGGAGACTTCTGAATTGCAGCTCTGGCTTAGTAAAAACTGGGAGTATGTTTCAAAAGGCTCCCGCAGGCGTGACCTCCCTGTGATTCAGAACACCTTGGACACGACCAGAACACAGTTCCGGTCACATCCAGATGTCCAGATGTCCAGAGTCTAACCTTTGGGTTGGAGTCTAACCATTGCAGGCAGAGTTCCAGTCCCAGAATTGGGTTCTTCCACCTCATTGGATGCCCCTACTAAAGGCAAAAGTGCTGTCTGTGCCACTGCTCCCTTGTATTATTTGAAGACATGCTCCAAACTCTGCACTCCTTGAAAACCTAGGAGAAAATGATAATTCACCCTGTCACATTCTCAGATTATTTCTTTGAAAAGAAACATTGACACAGATCTGTGTTGGTTGATTTGTGAGATATTTTAATTACTCCTCCCAAGATTATTGTGAGCAAAAACAGCTACAGTGTGCCTTTAATAAAAATCGAAATGCACTTTGGCAACATCTGCACATTTTTCATACTCATAATGAATTGCCACCTTCAGTGTTCTTCAGAAGAAACAAAAGTGTATAATGATTGACGGGATCTGGACTGTGGGAAGGACAGGCTCTGCAACAATATAAGTCTTGTATTGTGCTAACCTCCCTCATCTACAATGCTAGCACAAAGGGTTTTTCAGATGAGTAACTAGCATTTCTGAGATAAGACTTTGCTTTAACTACAATTGATAACATGCTTATGGGTTTCGGTGTCAACAGAGACTTGATACTGCATTTTCTGAAGTCTCTGGTAAACTCTAATAATCTTCTTTGGGAACACATTCCCACAAGACTGCTCATAGGTCAGTGGTACTGAGGTACACTTAACTCTGTCAAATAGCAGCAGGCACATTTTCCACGGGATCATTAAGAATATATTGTAGTCCAGGTCAGAGAAACAAGGCAAAGCAAGTAGTAGTTAAGGCTGCAACCCAATACAGGTGGGCCTGCGATATCTGTGCATTCGGGACCCACAGATTTCAGAATCCACAGGTTCTGAATTTGTGAGGGAGGTCTCACCTGGCTCTTCCACATAGGACTGGAGCTGTGACTGCCTGCAGCCTCTGCAGGCCTCAGAATGCCCATTTTGGGCAAAAAAACCCAAAACAGAACACCCCACAAACCACTTCTGGTTTCCGGTTTTATGTCCTTATAAGGTATTCTGAGGCCTGGGGAAGCACGTGGTCTCTGAAGGCCTCAGAAAATCCTCTGGACCTGACCAGAGTGCAGTTCCGTGGGTTTAGGTAGGAGTGGTCCAAATTTGCAGTTCTCTGGAATCCCTGTGGATAGCTACAATTACCTGGGAGTATGGTGGTGGGACGTGGTGGCACAGTGGGTTAAACTGCTGCCGCTAGGCTTTCCGACCGGAAGGTTGGGAGTTCAAGACTGCACGATGGAATGGGCTCCCGTCGCTTGTCCCAGCTCCTGCCAACCTAGCAGTTCAAAAGCACCTAAATGCAAGTAGATAAATAGGGACCACTTGGGTGGGAAGGTAACGGCGTTCCGTGCCGGCCACATGACCACGGAAGCTTGTCCTCGGACAAAACTCCGGCTCTACAGTCTTTGAAACAGAGATGAGCACCGCCCCCTACAGTCGGTCACGACTAGACCATTCGGTCGTGGGGAAACCTTTACCTTTATGGCCCACATAGTGAATAAGTCTTTATAGGATTGTACTGTAAAGAACTCACCCCAGATTTTATTCTAATAATAATAGTTGGAAAAGTTGGCTGTTACAATCGAAGACAGAGTAATTGCCTTAAAGCTACAACCCTAAGGGCCGGCTCTAGGAGTGACGGGGCCCAATGCAGGGCATTCCTGCGGGGGGGTCCCACCCCATCTGCGGGGCCCCCACTCACCAAGAAAAGCACTTGCGATGCCACATGCGACACTAGAAATAGTTGGTGGTGACATGATGACATCACCGGCAACTGCTTCCTGGAGGCCCATTTGGGGGCTGTTAGGAGGTAGGGCCATGTGGTAGGGTCCATGGTAAAGCTGCTCTGCTCACCCCAGTGACTAACAATCCATAAGATCCCAGCTGCAGCAGCAGGCAATCTGCTTGCTGTGCTGGTGCAGGGGCCCCCAAAGTGCGGGGCCCAATGTGACGACATTGGTCACACTGGCTTAAGGCTGGCCCTGCTAAGCACACTTTCTAGGTGTAAGTAATATTGAGGTTGGTTGGACTTAGTAAATATGTAAAGGATTGGGCTGCATGTGTGCTTATGTTTATGGCCTAAGTGGATTATAGAAATACTATAGATTCCATCAACAGTTTCAGGTTCAGGTTAGTAATCAACACCTTTTTGGTGAGAGAACATACTATGCATGTATACCTTTGCTTTTTAAAGAAGAGCAGTGATATATATTATAGTGATATATATATATTATTTGAAGTTAGAATCAGCGCAAGGCAGGGGGAGAATATTTGGAAAACGAAGACTAGCCTGTGACTCGCTTGTCCTACATTGCATAAGAAAATTCTTATCATAGTTAACTATTAATTCATGTGAGTCCACATGATTGGAATGCTCATTTGCAAAGGGTTTTTACTCAGGGATTAACTGATTTGAGACTGTTCCAATCCACAGACCTCTTATCTGCATGTACCTGGGATTTTCATTCTTCATTTACTTGCAAGTTCTTCTTCCCTTATAAATTTAATCCCAATGCCTAGACATTTAGAAGACCATTATATTTCCTTCCTGTACCCAGCCCAGTGCATAGCCTTGCACTGATGGAAGAAGCAAATGTCAGGTCTTTTTGAAAATATGTTTCTTTATCAGATTACAGAGGCTGATAAGACCTGCTGGTTTTATTTTATCTATATTATTTATTTATTTTGGATGTGAAAGCGTGTCAGTTAAAAGTGTGTCTCTGGTCAAGTTACATGGGCAGCAGTCTTTCATTATTTGTGGATGATTCATACAAATTGCAGGCGAACCCCATATTTGAGGGGTATACGTTCCTAACCAAAACCATAGGAGCAGTGAACCCTATTCAAATCCCCCCATTCCACTTATGACTCGCCACTCTTCCTTTGAAAATGCATTGCAAGAGGAAGCTTTTTCTTCCTTTTGCTTTGGAACAGGAAGCAAACAGCAAGAAACTAGACTTGTAGCTGCTAGAGGAATGCTACAGGAGGTGACAGTGAGATGCTAACAGGAAGTCAACAGCTGACGAAACAGGCAGACAGCCTCTACTCTTAGCTTTCTCACTGTCACCTCCTGTAGCATTCCTCAAGCAGGTATGAGTCTAGGCTTTTATTGTGCGCTCTCCTTTCCAAACCATTTCAAAGCAAAAGGGAAAAAAGCTTCCTTTTGTAAAGTATTTGCAAACAAAGAGTGTTGAGTAATGAGCGCCGTGGGGGGGTGGGGTGGAAATGCAGATGAGCCCAACCCCCCCCGCCCGGGGGCGCGGGAAATGCCTTTATTTAATGCTTGCAGCATCCAGTTGTGACTTGTATAGGGAAAAGTGCCAGCCCAGGTTAAATAGCACAAATAGAAAGTTTGTATCACTTTTAATACAATTCTCTCCAATGAACACACATTCATATATTCTTCTGTATGTCATCAAGGACTGGCTCCCTCATGTTTGTTCATTATTTCAAGACTATGTCGAGGAATTCAATGAAACCCCTTGGAGCGTAATACCTTAATGCTAGCAAACGCCAGGGCCAAAAGAACAAAATCATTTTGCCATGGTGGTGTGTGTGTGTGTGTGTGTGTGAAAAAATTAAGTAGCCCCAGGTGCAAAATGCTTAGCTACGCCACTGCTCATTGCTGATTTGTGAGATCTAACAGACAGACCCTTTAGTTAAGGCTTCAGTATAGGACACCTTTTGATACCCTAATATCTGAGAGGCAGCCAACCTGTGCGACATCTGTGATACTTGTGTAATACTTGTCACCTTCTTGATCTTCCACATGGTGTATAGCAGCTCTAGACCAGCACCACCCACAAGCCCAACATTAAAGCAGCCAAATGTTTGTGCAGCCACTAGAAGCGGTTCCGTTTTTCTACAATTATGAATCATGTATACAACAGCAGGAGCAGAGCAGTGGTTGTTTATTCCGACTTTCTGGCTTCACGCTGTTTGCACAGCATTGGCTTGCTAATGAGAGGATTCCAACTTGGGAGGGTGAGGGAAACTTCGATAGCATGCTGGTGATTCGCAGAGTCTTCAAAACGTCCCTGAATGCAAAGTGAAAGTTTTGCTGGCTGGTGGTTGTTGCAGGTGTTTGGTAAAAGCATTTTCCAAGAGCAGTTTTGCATCTTGGTCTTGGATCTTTTAAACCCATTTGTTGTTAAGACCTTTCCTCTAGACATGCTTTATAAAATGGGATGGGACGCAGTACAGGTTCTATGACAGCACAATCCAAACTCTCCGCTTGGCCAGTGCATGTCATAAAACACGTTTGTGGCACCCGGAGAGTAAGCAGTGCCAGCAGAGAGGCCTGCGCCGCCCTGCCAATCTAATCCAGTGCTGTTCTGGATGCCACACCTCCGGAAGAATATTGTGGAGCTGAAAGGGGCACAAAAGATAGCAACCAGAATGATCAATGGGCTGGAGCACCTGTTTGGAGCTCGTTAGCTTAGGGGGAGAAGTAAAGGCAATTAAGGGGAACATGCTTGAGACTTAAAAAATTATGCACAATATGCCTAATTTAAAAAAAGACCACACTGTTTAAAGGTCCACTAGAATTGTGGTCCAATCCTATCCAGTGTGATGCCTGTGCTGCCAATCTGGCTTGTATGTGGCCCTGAAGCTGCTGCTGTTGGGCACCCATGCGAAAGTGGCACAACGAGGTCCCAGGCGGGTTGGAGATAGCTGAGCAGAGGCTTAGGCAGTCACCTGGATGAACAGAACAAGTCCAGGTCATGGACAAGGCTGAGCACCAGTCCAGCTCCAATTGGCTGGAAGGGAGTCAAGCCTACTCTTTAAAAAGCAGATTGTAACAGGGGAGGAAGATGTCCACAGAAAGTCCAGGAACCCTGGGACATGGGATTGGGGCTGCGGAGCCTTTGGCATTGGGTGCAAATGTGGTGATGTCACTTGTGCCTGGGACAGGACTAAAGGGACCCCCCCTCAGACCATCCCAGGGACCCACAGCCGCCACATCCCAGGGCCACCCCAGGGTTCACCCTGAGTCTTAACTCCATGCTTACTCTCCTGGAAGACCAGGAAGCAGCTGCTCAGTCAGTCAGTCAGTCTGGTCTGGTGAGGGCCACGGTGGGGACCATCTGTGGACAGAAAGAGGAGACAAAAGGGCCATGCTAAGTCAGGCTGTGAAGCAACATGCTGGCACATGAAAGTTAATGGCATTTGAGGAGTAAAAGAATGTAAGCCTACCCCAAATCTGACTGTTCAGTTGATGCAGGGGCAGAACCTATGGGCTGAGAAGGTCATAGCCTTGTGTTTTGTCCCCTAGATTCCCATGTCCCCACGGATGAGGGTACCTCACAGCCAGACTGCCCAGTGCAGGGCGACTGATGCAGCTGCCGCAGCATCCTGTGGGCTGGGTGAGGACCAGGCCGGGGAGACGTAAATGAAGAAAAATTGTACTTACTTCTCTGGCTACCTCCCTATTGGTCTCCTATGGGCCTACTCAGATCTACGCCAGCTGATTCTCTGGCAAGGATTTGTTAGGCCAAAGCGGGGAGGGGGGGTGTCAGGCCTGGGAAGGCGGGATAGGAATCAGCAGACAACTCCACTGCCAAGATCTGCCCCATCATCAAACTGTCCCTGGCCTGGCCTGATCACTGTTCTGATACGCACTCCCCACTGCCACTTCAACTGCACTGGTGGCCAGTGTTCACAGCACCACTGCTAGCATGTGACCTTCTGCCCTTTGCACAAACTGAAGACTGCAGACTGATGGCTAAGCTGTCATGCCAGCAGACTTTGTGGTACACTGGCAAACCCCACCAGCGTACTGAGAGGATAGTATTAGGCCCTTACAGAGCATGCCTAAAGGTGGGTAACAAGTGGACCAGGCATAACATGAGACCATTCCACTTTCTCAAGGTAGCATTGAAAAGGCCCTTTCTCATATCCAAACACCACACCTCTGGTGTTGGTGGGGACGGGGAACTGAGAAAAGGTGCAGAGCAATTCTGGGTGGCATGCAAGATCACAGCTGGAAGGAAAAATCCAGAGGCGTAGCTGATGGGGGGTCCAGGGGACCACATGATCCCAGGCGACAGAGGGGAAGGGTCCTGTGAGCTTCTGCCGCCCACCCTCCAGGGCCCTGCAGAGAATCAGGCAGGCCACGTGCAGCATCCACAGGCCCTCTGAAGGTATTCTGCAGCCTCCGGAGGGCCGTTAAACAGTGCTTCTGGTTTTCTGGCTAAAACTGGAAGTAAAGCTTGAAGGCCTTCCAAAGGCTTCAGAATGCCTTCGGCGAGCCTGCAGACATCGTGCAATGCTACTGAGGCTCCAGATGAGTAGGCGGTGGCAATCTTGGGGGGGGGCACTCTGCAGTCCTGCAGCGTATGGGCCGGGCCGGGGCAAAAGTGGAAACATTGGCTGCCTGCCTGTGCAACATGCAAAATTCTTTGGGCTGATATACATTTAGAACCTGACCACATGGCTTCAATGGTTTTGTAACATGTTTCTTTGTGGGAAGAATATTGCAAGATAAAAGCACTGCTGTGTGTGTGGTTTTTTTAATTGTCTCCTGCCTTGCTATTCAACTGTCCTCATACTACTGATTACCAGGACTTCTTGTTCCAAGATATTCCAGAACATAGGCAGGACAATTCTATTTACATAGAAACAATATTATAGTTGAAACTAATGTGACTCATATGTAGAAATGTTGGTGAGGATCTGACCTTTGTACTTTTTGGGGAGTAAGGCATGACTGCAGACTTCTAGCCAACAGGTGGCTTTGTTTGAAATGGCACAGGAAACAAATACAACTGGGCAGAGTCAAAGAGAGCTTTTTAAATATAGATTCAACTTTGTTTCGAGATAAAATTGAAATGAATTATCCTGGTTACATGCAGCACAGGGACAGAGCAAGATTGCTCCTGTGATAACACAAGCTTCCTTTTAATATATCCATCCGTGAGGCGCTACTCATCTTTCTTTCATCCAGCTGTATTGTTAAATGGGCGTGTGACTGGCAGGCAATGTTGAATGTACTCGTGATAAATTGTGTGCTCATGCACCACATTGGATCTGGCCAAACCCAATGGATTCCCTAACAGGGTGAGTGGTGCTGATGGGCCAAAGAGCAAGTTCTGTCCCTGGGTAAAGAGTGTTGTATAGCTACTGAAAATGGGCAGCGCAATCCTTAGTAAGGCCAAGATAACAGGGCTGTATCCTAAAGCCCAGTAGGAGGTGCAGTGAAGTGCAATGAAGTGCAGGCCAAGGGAAGGTTTTCCTCTTACACCTGCATAAGCCCCAGTCATTCCAATGGGGTTGCTCGGATCTGTGCCTGCTGTTTTGCAGGCGCAGGTGCACATGTGCAGAAGGGGTCTGAATCGGGGCCGCCGAGGCTGGGGACGGGGTTTAGGATTTGGCACTACAGCCGTCCTGTGTCACAACCCCTGTCTCCGCCCACTTCACAAAATGAAGTAGCTGCTGCTAGACATGATACGTTTAAGCATTAATTCTAATTTAGCCCATAGACAAAAAGCAGAAGAAACCCTCTCAGGAGATATTTAATTACTAACCCTTTTGATTTAAGGGCAATGTCAAAGTTTAAACATCCTTTCTCCTTGGAATGCAGATAGAACCAATTCATACAGTTTATTGCAAAGACACTGAGGGCGCAATCCGACCCAGCGCCAGATTGGCAAGGCTGGCCGGCCAACGCCATCTCCAACACTGGGTGGGGGGAGGCTGGAGCCTCCCGTGGCAAGGGAGTGTGCAGTCTCTTACCGTAGGGGAGGCTCCAGTCTCCCCTATATGCTCCTTGGATCTGCACCTGCTAAGTAGCGGGCACAGATCCGAGGAGACCACATGGCCCAAATCGGGGGCACATGGCCTCCTGACTGGGCTTAGGATGCAGCTGTATGGCCACTTCCCAAGCCCACTCACATCCCGCCTTCCCCCGCCCACATTCTCCCTCCCTCGCCCAATCCCCGTGCCGCCATGTCATGGCCCCTCCCTTGCGCCAGCCGGCTTTGGCCAACACTAGGGAGGCATTGCGCTGGCGCAACAGGACCAGCACTGCCTGCAGCACTGGTCCTGTTGCCTTAGCATCAATGTGAGGGCGCCGACACTGCTCAGTCTGTAGGATTGCGCTGTCAGTTGCAATAATGAAAAATTTGTGCCCAAGCTTCCCAAAGCAGCATAAAGCAACCCTGATTATCAAAATGTGGTGATATTTTTGGATTGGGATATTATCAGACACTCTCCCAAATTCTATAGGTAAAATTTAGATATGTGACTTTCAGACAACATATAATTATTCCCCAAGAAAATCCTCCCTCCAAGTATCTTAGGATATTAAAAAAGTAACTGCAACAAATGCTCATAAATCACATTTTTTTAATTAAATCTTGAATATATTTAAGACTACACCTTTGAACCTTGCTGTGAATCTTGCACCCAACCTATTGAAACTTGAATTGTGTCCCTATTGAATTATGGCCAAATGTCATTGTGAGCCTCAGTCTACAATGTTAAAATCAATTCATTGTTACGGTGCCACTGACATCAGTAAAACTATGCTTGAGGCAGTGGATGTTACATGATGCATCTGTACCCACAAAAGCTTACACCACAATGAATTTGTTAGTCCTTAAAGTGCCATAACAATATTTGTTACTTGCTGCTATAGTGAGTTGAAAATAAAAAGGTTCTCTCTCCATCCTTAAAAAATTATCTAGATAGCATTTGTATCCCTGAAAAATATCTCTTCTCATTTGTTTTGCTTGATTTAATGGCTTTTCCATGACTCTGTGAATTATGGGGGAATGAGATGACCTATTTATATGGCCATTTGTGAATCATTTTATACCGACGAATGTAGTTCATTCATTTACCCATTTACTATGGCCGCATTCCTATTGGGGCTTTGCACAGTCCTCTACAGTGGTTCAAAAACTGGGCCACTGTCGCTCACTGCTGGACCACTACTATAAATTCTGAGAGACAGCACATGGGATGCATGGCAGCAGTCCCTAAAGGTGCCAGTAAAGCTGGTTGAAGGGGTGGACCATGATAAGGGAAGGGGCATTTGGATGGAGGACTTGGGGGCATTTCAAGGGAAGAAAGGGGTGGATCTAACAGTAGTTGTGCACACTGGATCTTATCCCCCATTTTTCTTCCCACTCTGCCCCCTGGCTCTCCTCAGACTTTTACAAGCTATATAGATGGCATAGGTCCAAGCAAGGGCGTAGCTAATGAAAGTGTAGCCCAGTGCACAGGACAAATGTTGCCCTCAAAGTGACATCACAACAGGAAGTGACATCACAGTTGTATTTCCATTTTCTAGTTTGTTTTTGCCATAACCTTTGATAGTGTATAAAGATATTACACTCTGGTTTCTTTCACTGCCTTCTGCATTAAATTGCCTTTCCAATGATATCTAACATGATGGTATTATTCATACATACCAAGGTTTTCACAGTTTTGGCCACTAGTGTCAAGCTCAGCTTGTTGCCCGGTACAGTTGCACTCCCCATCACTTCTTCAGCTATGCCCTGGGTCCAAGAAGACCCATAGGTGATTGGGCAGCCTACCAGGTATAAGTTAAAATAGTACTTCCTGCAGGCTGTTTGATCCCCCTCCCCCATAGCATGCAGTGCAGCCTCCGTAGGCTGGTGGTGAAGCATAGGATTGAACACTTCATTGTGTTATTTCATTCATTTTAGTCAGCTCAGCTGTTTCATGAAATATCTAACTATTTCACAGAACACATTTTTATGTGGTCTGGGGTCTTTACAGTACCTGTTTTTATCAAGATAAAGTTTGTTCTAATCTAAATGTAATCAGCTTTACTTTTTCATGTGAAATTTTGCAGGAACTGGTTAGTAAAAAAAATTCGCATAAAAATTCTGTATTGCTCTGTTCTAGCGATTAGATAAAAATATTCCACGGGAAGACAAGTATGCCACATACTGGCAAAACAATGCTTATTTGGTTGTATTCAGCCTTGTCCTAAATCAATATATATTGATTTTACATTCAGTATGAATGCAGGCATCTACCCTTCCAGGGTCCAGATTCAGACTCCACAGATACAGTCCCTCTTCCATTAACTTTGTTTTTATTCTTATCAGTAGCACCATGAATGAATGACCTTTGCAACAACAAGCAGGCAGGCAGCCTGCACTCTAGAGGGATGCCTCAATGAATGTTATTGTTAATGTTCTGTCCATGTCTCCTTAGTATGCAGGCTGCCTGCTTGTCATCTATAAACTTCATTCTTATAGCATCCTGTACAGAGACATTCATTTTTGGTGCTACTGATAAGAATAAAAAGGAAATGCACAGGGTGCATGGAGAACTATGGAAAAGTGAAACAGTGGACACCAAATCTGCAGATATTGGGGGACACCTGTATAAGAGATTAGCTATCAGCAGCTGTCAGAGAATACAGTATGTATATGGTTCCCCTTAAACATTACCAAAATACATCAGAACTACTTGTCCATAGCTTGAGCCCACTGTGCTGCTTTAACATTAAGGGTGCAATCCTAAACTAGAGTTAGGCCAGTATAAAATAAGCCAGCAAAATTTGGCCAGCACAAGGGCCACTACATAGCATGTTTGGACCACTCTCGGAGTTCAAGAGACCAGCACACAGGAGTGAGCCATCCTCCCTGACTCTGAGAGTAGTCCAAACACTTTATGGTGGTCCTTGTGCTGGCCAAACATTGCTTATGCCAGCCTAACTCCACTTTAGGATTGTGCTCTAAAAGATCCACAGCTCAGCCACATGTTTGTGGTAAGGATCCACATGATTGGCTTCACTCATGTGATTACATGTTTTTAAACTGCAGTGCCATGGGAGAAGCAGCTTGAACATTGCTACAGTAAGCATACTGTTATGAGAAAACTCAATATGTCACCATAATTCCTGTGATATTTCTTTCATCTACAGGTTGATGACCAAATGAAGCTGCTTCAGAACTGCTGGAGTGAACTCTTAATTCTAGATCACATTTATCGGCAAGTGGTACATGGGAAAGAAGGCTCCATCCTTCTAGTCACTGGGCAGCAAGTGAGTTTGCAGGCTGAAATGCTGGTTTGTTATTAATGAAATATTTCCAAACAGTTGGAATTTAACTGGGTCAGAAGTACTACTGTTTGATGCTGAAAGTGTTGTCCATTGAACTGAAAATATAGGCTACAGCCCAGCAGAAGTGAAATAACATGGGCAGTTTGTTCTTAGTCCAACAATAAAAATAGATATGAAGCAGTTTTTAAAATCTCATTTGTAGACCACTGTGAGTAAGATGGGGTAGGCCAGCTCTGTGATATCTGCAACATAAAAATGGTAGGCCAACAGAAAACATTGATGAGTAATAAATTCTCCTTTAATTTTGCTTCCTGCTGCAAGAAATTTATTTCTAGTAAATAATGAGTCAGCCCAACATTTCATTAATGTGTACCCCTTTGCTTGTAGAAAGAACTGGTATGGTAGAAATGGAAGCAGAGCCATACCAGTTGGAATCTCTCTTTGGTAATATTTCGGGGGGGCTGAAGACCTTTTTATTTCAAGAAGCTTTTAATTGTTGACAGGCTGGCTGGTTTTTTAGACTTTTATATTTTAGGATCCACGGGTCTTGTTTTAATTTTAATTATTTTAATGTTGTTTTTAATTATTGTTTTTAATAATCAATTGCGATTTTATTGTGTTTTATTGTTGTAAGCTGCCTTGGGTGCCCATGGAGCAGAAAGGCGGGATATAAATTAAATTAAATTAAATTAAATTATTATTATTATTATTATTATTATTATCATTAATAATAATAATAATAATAATAATAATAATAAATCAGTATGAGGCATCAATCCTGAGGTCGCAATCCTAATAGGCCAGCAAAGTTTGGCCAGTGCAAGGGTCACTGTAGAGTATGTTTGGAGTCAGAGATACCATTATACAGATGTGCGCCATCCTCCCTGACTCCGAGAGTGGTCCAAATGCACTTTACGGTGGCCCTTGTGCCTACCAAACGTTGCTGGTCTAACTGTGCAGGCCTAACTCCAAGTTAGAATTGCACCCTGAATTAGATCAGTGGTTCCCAAAGCTTTTTTGACTGGCACATCCCTTGACTTACTGGGTCATTGGCTGCATCTCCCCATTAGTGCTACAATCCTATACAGCGTAAAAAGTGGTGGATTTTTCACAAGGATTCTGTGGCTCTGCTGGCTGGTTTCTGTGGTTCCCTGGGGAGCCACGACTCAGTTTGGGAACCACTGAATTGGATAACCTAGAAAAACACACCAATCAATTAAGATCATTATTTGTGAATCTAAATATTACTTTCAAAGCATTGCTGCAGGGTTTTATATCTTGCTACATATAGACTGGGCTTGATTAAGTTAAACTATAGTCCAGATTTTTGTACTCTGCAAGTCCATAAAAACTTTTCAGGTGCAGGATTTTGAATTCAATGCAAAATCCTTTGAAAATAGTGAACACAGGATTCTGAGCAACTGAGCAGAGGCAATCCTAACCTACTTTCCAGCATTGACATAGCTGTGCCAATGGGGCATGTTCTGCATTCTGCAGTGGAATAGTAGTAACGGAGGCCTCCTCAAGTTAGGGGAATGTTTGTTCCCTTACCTCAGAGCTGTATTGCCCTTACCCTGGTGCTAGAAATTTGGTTAGGATTATGCCTTCAAGGATGAAAATGTAAAATGAAGAGTTTCCTTTATTTGCCTTTCATCATGGAAAGGACAGGTCAAAACAGACCATCGAGCAATTTGTTTAAAAAGTGAGCTCTGAACTGAAAAAGCTACATAGGCCCAATTTGCCAGGAAGTTCTCCTGCACAAGGCTCAGGACAATGGATGTTACTCATACAAGAGCACTACCGTAATCTTGCATGGATTACGGTCATTTTAACAGGCGGGTGCAAGAGAACTTCTCTATGCATTGTGTCACATTCATTTATAACTGCCAAGAGCCTGAGTGAAGTAAATGGGACTGACAAAGCACATTAAATGAGAACCTGACTCTTTGAAAATGTATTTAAGCTCTAATGGAAAAGAATGTACAGTGTCATGGGAAGGCAGAATGCATTTTGTGCGTTTTATTTCTGATTCAAAGTGAAACCAAATGATGGTCCACTGGCATTTAAGTAGCTGAAACCTAAACTGCCTCCATGTATTCACATATGAGGAAGCAGTTGCTTGTTTGGATTGCATAACTGCATTATGTAGTTAAACTGAATTTGCATAGGGAGCCTTCACCCTAATTTAAACCATGCAGGGCATTCTAAACCTTTGTGCTGTAAGCGCAGTGGATGAGGCAGAAAGACACATTATATGGGAGGCAGGTGAATCAAGGTCAGAACGTCCTTTACCGTGGACACAATCCAGCCACATTTCAGCTGTCCCTTTGATTGGAAATCAAGTACCTTTGATTTCAGTGAGTGCTGCGTTGCATTACGCTCCAGGGAGATACCGCTACATCAAAACAGGGACACATGTTCCGAAAGCTGAGAGCGATTCCATGCGGCTCCATGCCAGATAATGTCTGAACTGCTCAAGCCACCTGGATAGCCTTTAAGTAAGTGAGCA
Source organism: Lerista edwardsae (assembly GCA_029204185.1). Classification (NCBI taxonomy): domain Eukaryota; kingdom Metazoa; phylum Chordata; class Lepidosauria; order Squamata; family Scincidae; genus Lerista; species Lerista edwardsae. The sequence continues at coordinate 1,685,845 of JAJKFI010000065.1, forward strand.
TGAGTTGCAAAGTCAGAGCTGAGCATTTAATCACATTCAGACAACAGGCTTAAGCGCATTTACAACAAAACATTCAGTATGTTTGGAAATTGTACTTCATTCCCCGGGCGGAGATGTAGCCTCTTGACTAAATCAGAATCATGTCCAACTTGGACTGGTTTCACTTTGGGTCGTGCCCAGTGAGACTGTTTATAACCCCAACTTCAGGTGAGTTTCATTACCGTCCATTGGTGTGTGTGCCCTTGGAATGCTCTGCAGATGGCTTGTTCTTTTAATCCATCACATACTTTCCCTTGAACTTGGAGTAATAGAAGAAATAAGATGCACACCATAAGCTTTCTTCCTCTGGATGAGAGTGCAATCCTAACCTGGAGTTAGGCTGGCACAGGTAGGCCAGCAAAGTTTGGCTGGCACAAGGGCTACCATAAAGTGTGTTTGGACCACTCTCGGAGTCAGGGAGGATGGCATTCGTCTGTGTGCTGGCCTCTCTTCATCTGGTGGTAAAAGTATGGTCCAAACATACTTTACCATGTCCCTTGTGCCTGGCAAACTTTGTTGGCCTAACTGTACCAGCCTAACTCCAGCCACAATCCTAAGATTGTGCCCTGAGTTACATACAACTATGTATATGACCAACACCAGAATGATCATTGCCATTACTCATAATTTTGCTCTTTCACAAAGAGTGTGTATGTATGGTAGTATGGTGACTGATAGTAACATCCAGTAGTGAAATTCAGGGGGTTTGCCCAGGTTCTATAGAACCAGTTGTTAAATGGCCAGGACCTGCCCACTCGCTTACCTCGGCTGGCTTAGGGTTTTTTTCCCGCTCCGGCTATGATGTCATAGAACCGGTTGTTAATTCATTTGAATTGCACCACTGGTAATATCTAATACCAAGTAGCCAAACTTTGGGCCACATGTGCCACCAGCTGAGTCCAAAGTATGGGATGTCACAGAAGAGTAGATCCAGAGGAAGTTGGTTGTTAGGCATGCATTCGTTCATTTATAGACTGCTTTTCTATGGTAGCAGTTGAGGCATGGGCAAAAACCAATTTTCATGGTCCCCTGAACCAGGTGTGACATCAGAGGTTGGTGAGATCAGGCCCATGTCAATCAGGAGTCCCATCTGGCCAGCCAATCCTTGAATGCTCAGTACTCATGGTAGTCGTATTATCCAATGAGCTATCAGGGTGCAGGTGGGGTGTGCCGTGGGGGTCCAGTGTAGAGCTTTGCCCCAGGGCCTCCAGCAACCAAGCTCCAGGACTGTCCCAAACCTATGTATTTTTCCCCTCCAGCACATTCTTCTCACCTTCATGCAGTGACAATTTATGACATTACATTGATGCTGCAGTTAGTATGCCCCTCTTCCAAAGCACTTATTTGCTGGTATAGCAAGTTTTGGGATAGGGCCATAAATCAGCTTAGAGCCAAGTGCAATATAGTGTGAGAGGCTTGTTGATTCAGTTGTAATAGAGTAGGTCTCACTTGCTCTGTGTTAAGGGCGCAGAGCTTGACTTTGCAGCGTAGCCTGGCTTCGTAATTGCTACAACTGAAAAGAATATTTTCAAACTGGTGCTGAAAATTGCCTGTGGAGTGAAGCTCTTTATTCCTACAGCACCTGCCAAGAGCTTTCATTGGCATTATTCAGGTCTTTAGTTAATCTGGCCTATATTAGTGGCTCACCATGTCAAAAGCAGCTCCCAGCCATATGTATAGTGCCTCTTGCTTTTGCCATCCCAGGCAGAGAGCAAAAAAGAGAGGGTTTCTCAAGCCCTTGGTGGGCCACCATACCAAGCTGCTGAGCTGTGATTGGCTTGGCACATCACACGTTGGACTGACTAAAGCTTGATTATCAATGGAAGGAGGTAATTTTTATTGGCAAAAGCCAACAATATTTGGTAGGGCTCTGAAAAGCTTGTGTTTTTACTTTTTTATGCTATTTCAGTTTTAGCTTTACTAAAGTAGGGGATAAAAAAAGTTGGCTCTTCCTTTCCTTACAGTTTTTAAATTGAATTGGTTAAACAGTCAATATCCATCAGATACACTTATACAGTAATTCATGGATAGCTTTGACATTATTATCTAAAGCAGTGCTTCCCAAAGTGATGCACTGGTCAACACCCCTTTAAGGGACAGGAAAGGAAGAAGGCAACAACGCAATCCCAGGATTGCACTGCTGCTCTGGGCAAAGGGGCTTCTTTTAAACTCATCCCTTGCAGTGCTGGCCTCCAGATGGGGTGGGGAGCACTGGGGACACCCCCTCAGGGCTCCCCAAGCCTCACAATGTATTAAAAAATACTATCACAACTCACTTCTAGGTTGCGATTGTGAAACCAGAAGTGGATTGCAATTGCATTTTTGCAAACTTGTGAGGCTGGGGAACCCCTTGGGCAGCACTGTGAGGGGTGAGCCCTGACCTGTCCTTTAGTCAGGACAGCAGCACCATCCTGGGGGTCGTGTTGCTGCCTTCCCCTCTCCCCGCCCCTTAACTTACAAGGGGCAACTACTTACAAGGTTCCCAACTCCCTTGTAGGAGTTTGGAAACTACTGGTCTAAAGCTTTGACCTCATCCAGCATGGGAGATCCACACATGGAAGCAGCCATCGTAGTTGATGTTGGTGCAGATGCATACCACCATGTTCTCATGAGGTCTGTGGACTCCATTGCACTGTCCGGATGCATCTTTTGGTCTTCCTGCCCAGCCTCAGTCACATCATAGCTGATAAGTCCTATCGTTGATTCAAAGAGAGGCACTATGTGGGAATGGCAGGTAGGATTTGTGTGCATCCCACTAGGTTGCTAACTTGCTTCCATGTGCCCATGTTTTGATTGCTAACTTGCTTCCATGTGCCCATGTCTTAGCTATATCATAGAGAGCAAAAACCCTGGAAATGGAAACTATCTTTTTTTTATAAGGCTCTGTTGGTCCATAAATGTATAAGATATTTTGTAGCACTTTGAAGAGTTATCAGTTTTACTATTTGCATATTAGAACTAATTAGCAACCTCCATAACATTATCCTCAGGGAAAGGCCTGCTGGCAACTTAATTCATTATCTTCTATTATTGGCGTATCATGTTAAAATGACAGGCATCATATACTGTACAAGTCATCACAATTTTAATTAATTTAATGAAAACTGATTTCGCGATGCCTGCTGTCTCTGTCTCGGCTGCACCCGTTTTCCTTTCTGTCATACGAGCGGGCTCTGCTTTTTCCACAAGTAATTGCAGAAAAAATATTTATATAATATTTAACTAACATCTTTGGAAATAAATTGCCACACTTGCAATCATTTTAAATAATCTACATAAAATGCTCCTAGTTATTGATGCAAATGTGGATTTCTGGAGTATTAAATTAGCTTTACTGGCAATACAATCATGTAACAGGAGTTGCTCCTAGACGAGGGAAGGTTGCCTGAGGATCCAACTGAGGAACCCACATTAATTCACTTGCACTCACTTTTCAAAGCACTTGTGATTGGGAACTGCTGCCTTCCTGCCAGTGCAACATCATGCCTTTGCATTGCTCTAGTACAGTGGCTCCCAGTCTTGGGAAACCACTAAGTCCTTGTCAGGGCTGCAACTCAGCAGAAATGGTACTGCGGGGTCATGTGACCACCAAGAAAAAGGGGGTTCCACTTACCAGGGGTCGTTATGGCCTTCCAGAGGGTGCGGGGAACCCGTGGCTCCTCCCTTCGCCTCAGAATGGCTCCTTCCTTTCATGACAAAAACCTGTAATGGGTCACAACAGCAGGAGGGAGCCATTATGAGGCACAGAGAGGCCTGCAGAGGGTGCCATGGGCTCCCCGCACCCTCCAGAGAGCTATAGCGACCTCTAGCAAGTAAGTGGAAAAATCACCTTTTTCTCAACAGTGGCACATCCCCACAGTGCCATCAGCACCAAGTTGTCAGCACCACTGTTGCCAGTTCCTTTAAGGCAGTGACCCTCAAATCCTCCTCAGACTTTGAGGCCACTGTAAGTCTTGGCAGGGGTGGGGACTGGGACTGGGAAAGGTGTCCTGACAGTCCCACAGCTATCATGGCGCCATGGGCAGTCAGGGGCATTTGCCCTTACCTGGGTATTGTGCTGGCCTTGGGAAGGGTCCAGGAGGCCCGCAGCTTCCTCTGGGAGACCTCCCTGATGTGTCAATTTGCTCCATTTTGCAATTGAAGCACACTTCGTTTTTGCACAGAAATGGCTGCCTTTCTCTCTTCTCTTCTCTACCTGTTTTCCTGGTTGATTGACACCCACCAGTTTAAGGGCTGCTTAAATGAGTTCGAAATCATTGCTGTAGTGCCAAGATCATACCCTGACTGGAAGGCTGAGACAGCTGCTGTGGTAAATGCTTTTTAAAATTTCAAAAATATACAATATATAAAACTAAGATACAACATCATATAATTAAAAACAGAAACAGACACTTACAGCACAATCCTAACCAACTTCCAGGACACATAGCTGAGCCAATGGGGCATGTGACACATTCTGCAGTGAAGTAGCAGTCACAGAGGCCTCCACAAGGTAAGGGAATGTTTGTTCCCTTACCTTGGAGGTGCATTGCCCGTACCCCGGTGCTGAAAGTTGGTTAGGATTGTGCCCTCAACTATGCACTTGTTACTGGGCACAACAAAAACAAAAAGTGAGAGCACAAGGCTGTGCATGCTTACTCAGAAGTAAGTTGCATTGTGTTCAATGGGGCTTACTCCCAGGAAAGGGAGTATAGGATAGCATTCTTTAATTCAATTGTAATTAACCACATAGATCATTAACTTTAATCATTCGCAGAATTAAAAGTAAATTCTTTCCAAAATTGCATTAAGAGTGCAATCCTAACCAATTTTCCAACACAGGGGTAAGGGCAATGCAGCTCTGAGGTAAGGGAACAAACACTCCCGTACCATGAGGAGGCCTCCGTGACTCCCCCCCCCCAAATGCAGGATGCAGCACATGCCCCATTGGCACCACTGTTCCAGTGCTGGAAAGTTGTTTAGGACTGCACCCTAAATGTCTTTGAATTGCCACATTGTCAACATGTTGATTGCGATATCTATGAAAGGGAAACCAATGTTCTAATAACAAGCAGGTCTTATCTTTCCTATCTCTGAATTTAACAATTGTGGCTAACTTGTCCATTTCTGCTGCCTCTACGGCCTTTAGCAATCATTTCTTGGCAGATGACATGGCCGGGGGGGTGGGGGGGAGGAATGTAGTGCAGTCATGATCTTATCTGCCTCTGAAAGATTAACATTTTTCCTTTTTATTCATTTATCCGACATGGACAGCGACAGGATTCACTATCATATGTCCTTTCTTGAAGATTTAGAAATGGCAGGAATGAAGTGATAACTTCATGCTTACTTCATGCAACCTCTTTGCAGTAAGGTTTGAACCTCCTTTCCTCAGTTAATGCTCCTGAACAGCCAAGAACCCTCAGCACCTTGCAGCAGGAGACAGAAATAACACTTTCATGGTCTTGAAAGTATAGTTAAGGATGTTCAAACATACAGAGAATTTGATCTACAAACCTTGTGTGTGGAAATCTAACCTACACATAAGGCTAGCGGTGTTTATTTTTGTTAAAAACTCAAAACACCGCATTTTGATGTGTAAGACATTTTTCAAAAATTAGATTACTTTTCCAATTAGAAATAATACTGTGGCTGCATCTGCTGACACTATACCACCTACAACACCTACCTAGTACACTTTAACAGCATTTACAATAAATAAAAATAAGAACTTAGAATGAGAACTTAGAATAAGAACACAACTCCACTTTCTGCCTGGCAAATCACAAAATCTGTGAAAAAATAGCACCATTTTCAAACACCCCTATATTTGGCTCCTAAGCCTGGCTGTTCTGGAGTGCTGGTGTATACTGGTGCATTATCTCAATGGCGAAGATTCATTCCAATGTGCAACCAACTTGGGTTGCACACACATACATAATACTTCTCTTTTTTTTAACCATTTAGGGGGGAGTCCCCAAAAGCCACTGTGTAAGCAACCCTTTACCCTTACATCGATGCATTCCAGTGGCCAGTTCAGAATTCCACCTGGAAGGAAGCAGTGCATTCTCTATCATTCATCTGATAGAAGAATCAGTACATCTCCTAATCGATAGCATTTAGGGCGGAAGGAACACAGTTGATGAAGAGATGTGCAGGAGGTATGCTAGAGTTACAGTCACCTATCAGGCAGACATACATTTCAGTTGCTATACCATCATACCTGGTAAAATGGTTGTGCCATTTTTCAGCACTGCAGTCCAGAAAAGACAGGTTTCTACCTAAGACAAAGTGGGATAAAGGTAACAAAGGGACATATACCATGAGCCATTTTCTAGAAGAAAGAAAACACCACCTTGTTGTCTTGGGTCTTAGTGAAGAATATTTCATACAGATATTATTCTAAGAGGAATCTTTTAGAAAAGAAAATATTTTTTTACCCAGTGGGTAATCAATCTGTGGAATTCCTTCCTAGAAATAGGGTATATCAGAATGCCAGGTGCAAGGATGTGGCAACAGGATGCAAATATCTTGTTGTGGGCTCCCTGAGGTATCTGGTGGGCCACTGTGGGATACAGGAAGCTGGACTAGATGGGCCTTTGGCCTGACGCAGTGGGGCTCTTCTTACGTTCTTAATCATATAATGAACATAATTAGATTGAGCCCACAATCCTAGCCACACATCTGGGAATGAACCCCATTGACTATAATGAGACTTACTTCTATGTAAACATGCATGGGCTTGGACTCTCAGTCTTAAATACCTGGATAATCGTCTTCTGTAATTTGAGTTTAACCTCAACACTTGGCACATGTTTTTTCCCTGTGATTTGAAATCAGACTCAATTGTCTATCAGTATAGAGAAAAGACAGAAGAAGATGCTTTTTTCATAGACAAGTAGCCCATATACTAAGCAGGGAGGATAATATTTGCTGTAATAAGAAAACTCCCTCCCCCTTCTCAAAAGAGACATTAACTGGGGCTTTTTCATGCACAGTTGAGTTTATATAAACTGATTGACACCTTTGGGGGTCATCTTTCCACTGACTCATAATTTTGCTCACTCGTGAAAAAGGTTTTCTCGGTGCTCTGTATTCTCTAGTTAAAGCCAAAAATTCAACTCATCATATTTACACAATAAAAAAAAATCCATTCTGCCTTGTTTTTAATTGCAAATCCGACTCAAGGGACTAATTCTCCTGCTTAGGAGGCATCCCTGTGCCTTCTACTAGGGAACCAAGTGCAGTCAATTATGGTAATGAAATGTCAATAAATATAAAAATTTAATACAGTTGGCTCTGAGTGAGTGGCAGATGAAGACTTGCCTCCCAGACAAATTTGCTGGTTCTGCAAATATTAAATGCATCTGAAAGAGGAGCTGGTTGCCTGAGAGCCCTTCAGGAATGGAGGGTGGGAGAATCTACCTATTGGGGTTTCCCATTATGTTATCATTGCAGTGATATTCATGAGGTTCAGCTAAACATCTTAACTTATTATTAAGAAGTGAAGATCATGCTTTCTCCCTGGAAGAAGCTACAACTGGTTACCACACCAAGGGCTTCCCCCCTCCCCGGCTGCTCTCCATAGTTTCCCAGCAAATCACAGAGGGGAAATTTAGGTGTGAAAGAGATGTTTGTGCAGTGATCAAAATTTTCCATAACAATAAGCTAGTTGATGTGGCAGGGGACTGTGAAATGGGGATTTCCATAAATATTTGCATGAGGTACAAGTTATTTATTGCAAAGGGCACAATCCTAACCAACTTTCCAGCACCAGGGTAAGGGCAATGCAGCTCTAAGGTAAGGAAACAAACATTCCCCCACCTTGAAGAGGCCTCTGTGACTGCCCCCCAACTGCAGGATACAGCACATGCCCCATCGGCACAGCTATGTCAGGGCTGGAATTTTGGTTAGGATTGCACCCTAAATCTAAAGCAGTTCATGAGAAACAACTTGGGGCCAGCGAATGCACCAAAAGGTAGTGAGCCTCATTCTCAACAGCGTGTTTTGCCATTAGGGCTGTTCAAATGTGATACTGTTCGCTATATGTACCCAAGCAATGTTTCCATGTGATTGAGAGCCTGATCCTATTATTGGCACCACCATTGGTGCTGGGGCAGCAATGTCTCTGGGTGCCATAAATGTGCCATAAAGCACGTTT
>JAJKFI010000065.1:1694033-1709906 GCA_029204185.1 Lerista edwardsae
GTGAGGACCGTGGCAGCCTCTGTTGCTGGATTCTAAACCTCCCCCACAAGCCAGGCAGTCCAGCATGGGTCTCCTTGACTTTGTGCCCACTCAATAGCGGGCGCAGAGCCCACAACACCTATTGGCACCTCAGCAGCATTACCTCAAGAAGACTCTAGCGGTACCTTCAGTAGTCTGTGGGTGAGGCCATTTTGGCACCTCTGGTCCTCCAAGCGCTGCCGAGGTTAGAATTGGGCTGTGACTGTACCTGAATTTAACATGTGAACCACCCCCATGCCATCCTCCAAACTAGATGCTTTGCCACAGTTCACCGGTTTGCAAAGAACCCTTTATGGCGTCTGTTTCAGAAAAGGTCATTAGGGTCAACTGGATTTAAGTGTTAGTTTGAAAAATTGCCTTATTCCATTTTTTCAAGTGGCCCAGCGGATAAAATAATTTTATGTTTATGCTTTATATTTATTTTGTGGTTTGCTACATTAAATATTCAATTAGTACTGAATAATGGCATAAGGGGAAAACATGGTAATAATTATAGTTAGGATTGGTGGATTAATATTCTTTTTGGTAGTTAATATTTTTTACAGTCTTCTCTCTAGTCAACTGCAATGTATGTGTACATTAATAAGAAAGATGGTGGGTATCTGTTCTGCCAGAAACTCCCTGCCAGGCAACCCCAAGGGCCCTAATGCCCACACTAGGCTAACTAGTTTCCCCACAGAGCGGCCTCAGAGATAGGCAAGAGGGAGGGGGTTCATTCACCCACTGGGCCTCCTCTCTTCCAGCAGCTTTGCTTGGGATCACCGGCTGGTCAACCTCCTCCAGACTGCCCTCATCGCTGGCTTAGCTCCAAACTACCCTAAGTCTAGCACCAACAAACCCCACCAACAAACAATAGGCAGTCAGCTTGTCTAAGCCACAACTGCCTCCTCCACTTGATTGCCTCCCAATGATTTCCCACAATAAGCTTATCTTCCTTTAGCCAGTCAGTCCATCCATCCAGTCCCTCAGGCACAGTCCATCGAGCAGTCCTGCAGGCAGTCCATCCAGTACTCCATCCATCCAGCACCTACCCAGGTCCTCATCCAGCACCTTCCCAGGTACCATCCTCCTGCACCTATTTCTCCAGGTCCTGTCTCCAGCTTTATACTGAGGCCAGCCAATCAGTGGGCAGGCTTTAATTCATCAGCCACACCCATCTGCACCTTATCAGCCTGCAGCTGTGTTCCTGCTGCAGGAGTTCTGGGATTAACCCCATAATCCCTGGTTTACCTGGACAAGGGGCCATTGCTGATACCATTCCCTCACTCTTTGGGGTAGCTCCTGCCTTTTCCAATACAGTATCTATAGATAACTGGCCTAGTGTGGTAGTTGGGTGTCTCATCACACATTTTTTGCATGTATACCTAGAGCGCAATCCTAAGCCTTCCCAACCAGATGAAGGTATACCTCAAAATGGAAAGTGTGAATATGAGCAGCTTTGTTAAAATGCATTTATCTCACAGCTATGCCTGGGTGACAAATCATATTCCACCACAAAGAGCCTGCCCAACTTGGCTGGAGTGGCAAAAAGGCTGCTCAGTTTGGCTAGAACTGGCAGTGCTGTTTTTCCTGATATCAGCACTAAGCTCCAAGAAAGCACAGACGCTATTGGCCTCACATCCAGCAGCATTCTCATGGGGTAGGGCCAAGGGGGGTGCAGAGAGATTTAGTCTACCACCTTCAATGTTGACTTGCTCACTTGGATGGAGACCACAGCTTGTCAGAGCCAGAATTAGCAGCAATTGCTTGCTGAATATAATGAGTTTGTTGCGATGACCTGGGTGAATGGTGTTGGAAGGATGAACTGTGATCCAAGTTGGCCTTGGATAAGTCAGGCTCTCTCAACATCCATTTCCAGCCTGTGTAATGAGAATGTTGGTAACCTTTGGCACAAAGTTTCTATACTTTTGGCAACACTTCTATAGTTCTCTACATATTTACAATGGTCATACTTAACCTACTTAACTATAAACTACTTAACAACAATGTGGAAACAACAATGATGGTTATGATGACCCTAATGAAGTCTGATTCTTTTTTACAGGTGGATTACTCAGTAATAGCATCTCAAGCAGGAGCCACACTCAACAATCTTATGAGCCACGCACAGGAGCTAGTAGCAAAACTACGATCTCTGCAGTTTGATCTACGAGAGTTTGTGTGTCTCAAGTTTTTGGTGCTATTCAGTTTAGGTAGGTACTCTTATTCTTTCACCATTACTTCAATGAAAATCGCTGCTCACTTTATTGTACCTTCTTCCATCTACAAAAAACCACAGTAAGGCTGATATGGTCCAGGAACAACTTCTGGTGGGGCCCATCAATTGGAGTAGAATTGGGAGGAGTTAAGATTTTCTCCCCCTATCCTTTGATCTAACCTCAATCAAAAACAGGCCAAATGGAAGGGGTGTTGGAAACAGCAACAGTTTCTGGAGAGAGAAGTCATTTCATCTTATCCATTGAGTCTCATACAGCCCTATATTTGTCACCTACAGTTCTATCTGCATAGCCTGATCCTTCGGTTCTATGTCTTGGACTTGCAGTAAAATATTAGGGGAGTGTAGTGAAGTGCAAGATGCTTGCTTTTATGTAAACTTTCAGTGGGACCTGCAACAAAATGTTGCAGAGTATTCCCCACACACTAAGAGGTGTGTTCCTTTACATGGCTTCAGCCAGCAGGAACCCTGTAGCAATGTTCTGACCTCACAGAGAAGGGAGAAAAGACACTTCTTCATTCTCTTGAGACCGTTCCCTGCTGTGCTACACAGTGTTACAGGTCCATTTTGGAACTGGCTACCAGCCCAAAATCTGTTATTGCTATATTATGTTGCAGTTTGGTTCTAGAGAGTGGGAAAGAGAAATTAAGGACACTATCCTAACCAACTTTCCAGCACTGGGGTCAGGGCAATGCAGCTCTGAGGTAAGAGAACAAATATTCCCTTATCTTGAGGAGGCCTCCATGACTGTCCCCAGGATGCAGCACATGCCCCATTGGCACAGCTGTGTCAGTGCTAGAAAGTTGGTTAGGAGTGCACCCTAAATTTATTTTAATTTACAAGGGTACATGTATTTCTGAATACCTAGGAAGCCTTCTGTGTGGAAACCACACTGTTTTATTTAGGCAGTCCTGTTTCACATCTAAACCAATAGGCTTCAACCACCTAAATTTTGAATCAAGATGTAAGAGCATCTAAAAGCCATAGTGCTTTTTTTTTACAGATTAAGAGCACAATCCTAAATTGGAGTTAGGCTGGCATAAACTAAGCCAGCAAAGTTTGGCCAGCACAAGGGCCACCATAAAGCATGTTTGAACTACTTTCAGGGTCAGGGAAGATGGCGTATGTCTGTGGGCTGGCCTCTCTGACTCCAAGAGTGGTCCAAACATATTTTACGGTGGCCCTTGTGCTGGCCAAACTTTGCTGGTTTAGCTTATGCCAGCCTAATTCAGTTCAGGATTGCACCCTAAAACTTTTGTACAGAATTCACAAACTACATGATTCATTAACAAAACCTAGAGAATTAGCTACTTAAAACCTAGAGAATTAGCTATTTACAGAGCTTTTTTTCCCTAAAGGATAGAGAGATGTCAGGGTGGAAACGTGTATTTTAGAAGAACGGACGGAGAAAGCATGTTTGCAAAAGGCTTATTAGCAAGCCCTTTTCGACATTGCAGCAAATTCATCATCATAGTAATTAAATCTTTTTTTAAGCAATAATGAAAGACACTCCAATGTGAAAATTAAAAGGTTTTTTTTCATAAAAGCGTTATATTATTGGGAAACTGTTTTTTGTAAAGAAGATTATTTACGAGGTGAAGTATAAAACAGTGAAGACTTGTATGCAGGACAAATTAAATAAGGCTGCAATCCTAACCAATTTTCCAGCACTGGCATAGCTGTTCGGGGCATGTGCTACATCCTGCATTGGAGTAGTAGTCACAGAGGCCTCTTCAAGGTAAGGGAATGTTTGTTCCCTTATGTTAGAGCTGCATTGCTCTCACCCTGGTGCTGGAAAGTTGGCTAGGATTGGGCCCTAAGTGATTCCAATAAAAACAATGTTCACTGTTCAGGGATTTTTTTTAAAAAAAAAGATGAGGTAAGAAGGTAAGAGATGGTTTTGGTCATTTGTGAGCTTAATGAAAATGACTTAAATGAACTCTTGCTACTGAAGTACCTTATAGTAGTGGTCAGCACGGTGTAATAATTCAAAACATACATCAGAACTCTATGTTGTAGTTGCCATAGAGGTAGTGCACTATGCTAGCAAGGAAGGAAGGAAGGAAGGAAGGAAGGAAAGCACCAATCAATAAACCAAAGGGACTTACTCTACATTGAGCAGTTTTGTGGCATACTCAGAATGTGCATACATATTTTGCTAATGTCTGCAAAACACACAGGTGATATCTTCAGGCAGTAGATGGTTTGTTACCTCTGTTCATCTGCTTGCTTCCCCTGCTCCTCCTCCCCTTGCCTCAGTTGCAACTGAATCCCTTTTCAAAGGGAGCAGACCAGGGCTGATCCCTCAGTGTTCTAGCCCACTGCTCTTGTCTTCTCCATATGTGCTCTTCTGGTCTATCCCCACTTTCTTTTTCAGTCTGGGAAGAGCAGAGGTTGGCACATCCCCAGGTAACTGAGGGTAGCATTTGACATGCCACTTCACACCATCAGTAGGAGGCCTTGGGCAGGGCCCTATCCATATAGGATCTTCCTTATATTTATAGACAATAGTGAAAAGTTTTAAGCCAAATCTTTTCTTTTCCCTGCAACTGTACACACCACGTAAAGGTAAAAAAAAGGTAAAGGTTTCCCCATGACCGAATGGTCTAGTCGTGACCGACTGTAGGGGGCGGTGCTCATCTCCGTTTCTAAGCCTGTAGAGCCGCCGTTTGTCCAAGGACAAGCTTCCGTGGTCATGTGGCCAGCATGACTATACACCGTAGCGCGCAGAACGTCGTTTTCTTCCCACCGAAGTGGTCCCTATTTATCTACTCGCATTTTTACGTGCTTTTGAACTGCTAGATTGGCAGGAGCTGGGACAAACAACAGAAGCTCACTCAGTCGCACGGCCTCGACCTCCCAACCTTCTGGTCAGAAAGCCCAGCAGCAGCGGTTTAACCTGCAGCACCACCACGTCCCTTACACACACCATGTAGCTTTATATAAATCTTTAATTAAGTCTGTGCTGCCAGAGCTGTAACACATTGATCCTCAGGGCAATGACATCACATGATGTTGTGGTGTCAAATTCTGGGTTCTCCCAACAGGAGAGGGAGCTTGCTGTGGTGGCTTTGCATGCCCCATTTCTTTTTCTATGGAGGTTCCCAGCCTCCACAGGAGAAGGAATGGGGTGCGCAAAACCACCAGCGCCTCCTCCATAACTAGGGCAGAACCTGGGGCAGTCATGCAGCCCCTCTTGGTATAGGCCTTGGGGCAAGTTTCCCTCAGGCTCCACCTTAGTTAAGGCTCTTTGTGGTGCTATAATATGCACCTTGATCATGCGTTCAGACATAGTTTCAAAAGGTCAGTAATAAGATACAGGTAATTTTTAAAAAAACTTATTGTTCTCAATTATCATAAGCAACTATTAGAAATGTAAAGAAAGATTGGCTTACCCGTAGTAGATTTTGGTCTTAAATTTGAGAGACTGTCTCTTCCCCCACATCTGTGATCAGGATACAAAAAGCTGTTCTTACAGGAGTAAACCTTACATATAAATTAACCAGATGAACAGCAAGCCATCTCTTACCTTAGTTTTGCATGTAAGATATTTTCACACCCATTAGGCAGTGCAGCCGAAACGTCTAAGCAGCCCACATAGCCTTCTCTGTGATGAAATATTTAGAGAGCTCCTTCGCACTTCAGTGGTATTTTAAATTAGCTGAATAACTGAATTACATTTGAAAAATACTCACGTTTACTTTAAATATTCTTTACATTTGATTGCTTTCATCAGCAGCTTCAAGTATTTTGCCTTCATTTAGAGCATGACAGTTCCTTGCCCTGACATTTTGGGCTCTCTAGCTTCAAATGAGGGGAAAAGAACAAATATTGGAATTAGGAATCTGGTTTTCTTCCTCAATGGGTTTATTTGTTCGCCTAAAAACTGCTGTATTGTGACACCACCCATCGGCCTGCTAGCTACAGTATAAAGTAAGTAATTAAGCAAAAAGATAAAATAATGAAATTGAAAGCAATAAATAATGGACAATAAATCCACAGATGTCAAAACCACAATAAGCAAGTAGAAAAAGAGCAAAAACAGATGTAACAAGTTGTTTCTAGAATGCAGAAACCCCCAGATAAAAAATATTTCATTTTTTACTTATTCACTCATGAACTTTAAAAATAATCATTAGCAGATAGTTCTAGAGCCACCACACAATTTTACCTAAAGTGAAATTTGAAGGAAAAGAATGTTCTCTTCATGTTTCTGTCCAGGTAGAATTTCTAAGAAATGTTAAATGACAACCAGTCCTAACCAACATTCCAGCACCAATGCAGTCATGGCAACAAGGCATGTGCAGCATTCATATCAGTGGTGGGTGTCACGGAGACCTCCTTAGGGCTGCATCGGTGCTGAAAAGTTGGTTAGGATTGGGCTGTGAGCCTCAGAACGATTGTACATTCTCAGTAGAGTGCACAATCCTATTATTACCATATTTTACCTGAAGCAATATTTGAGACAAATTTAAAGGCAGCTGGGCAATAAATGTTTCAAGGAGTTCTAAGGCAATGTCTTTGAAAACATTGAGAGTGCAATCGTAACCTGGAGTTAAGGCAGCGCAGTTAAGTCAGCAAAATTTGGCTGGCACAAGGGAAACCATAAAGTATGTTTGGACCACTCTTGGAGTCAGAGAGGCCAACACACAGAGGTGCACCACCCCCTGACTCCAAGAGTGGATCCAAACACACTTTACGGTGGCTCTTGTGCCGGACAAACTTTGCCGGCCTAACTGTGTTGACCTACCTCCAGGTTAGGATTGTACCCTGAGTGTCCCCACCTCAATCCTAACTCAGTGGGACCTTTTTCATGGAAACCATGCTGAAGATTTCAGCCTACAATTAATCATTTACATTTTAGAACATTCTGGCTGAAACTGGGAACAGGGACACACCCAGCCAACCAAACAGAAAAGATGAAAGAAGCTTTCTCTGGAAGAAAACTCTCTCAGCCATGATTGTGGCTGCAATCCTATCCACACTTACCTGGGAGCAAGCCCCATTGACTAGAATAGGACTTAACTTTTGGGTAGACATGCATAGAATTGGCTTCTGTCAGTTGAAGGGAAACATTTAGATCAATTTAGATTAGCCTAATAGCATCTCTATAGGGGGTTGGAGCCAGCGGTGTTATGCTGCCGGAACACTGGGCAGGACATCCGGGTGATTGACAGCCCGCCCGTCGTGTTCCAGAGTGTTACGCCGTTTGCGTAACCAATTACGCCGCTTGTGTACGTTACGCAAATGGCGTAACGCTCTGGAACGCGACGGGCGGGCTGTCGATCACCCGGATGTCCCGCCCAGCGTTCCAGCAGCATAACACCGCTGGTTGGAGCACTACATTTTGCAAGGAGCCTTACCTTGCCTTGTAAATCACTCCTCTCCCTTGCCATTGTAGCCAGTCCTCACAGGGAAAGCAATGCCTCAGCATTGCTTACTGGCTACAGCAGGAAGGAGTGATTTACACAGCCAGGTAAGGCTCCTTGCAAAACTCAGTGCTCCCCCACTCTTGTAGGGAGTGCTGCTGCATTTGCCAAGTTTAAACCTCCACCAACTGAAGTTATATTTCCAGGTGTAGTGGGCCTGGTCACTTCTTTGCTGTGCTCTGCTTCTAGCAGTCCCAGCCATTTCCACAGCAATCCAGTCGTGGTTTTCCCTTTGCCAAAACCTTCCATTTGTCCTGCTCGCTTTCATTACTCGAACTCAGCAAGGATGATTTGTCAAAGCTTCCATCTGAACCGTTTGTAAAGTGAAATGCCAATAGGTAGAAAGTTAGACATCATTTGACCCATGTCCAGTCACTTGTCTGTCTGCAGAGCTTAATGCTAGAATAGGCAGCGACTGATGGGTACTGTTCTCTTATCACTGTCAGGACCACAGATAAATGTACTTCATTTAAGAAATGAAGGCTTTATCAATGGGCAAATAATTGCAGAGCAGCTATTGATCCCACATCTCACTTAACAAGAGACAACTGGGACTTGTAGAAATGGTAAACATTTAATCATTACGTATGGCAAACAGCAAGCTCTTCCTGAAAGCAAAAGAAAAAAAAAAGAGCTTTGGTTATCATGCAGGCTGCAGTGTCATCTTTTGGGACAACGTTGGGCATTCTGTTCTAATTTTTAAAAAATGTGCAAATGTTGGCGCATGGTAACTCACCAGGAAATGCTGATTTCTGCAACTAGGAAAATGATGTACGTGTTATCAAATGTGCATGCATTTTCATATTGTGCACAATTTACTCCATTTCTGCAACCCATAGGCTTAGGCATGTAGCACATCAAGGATCTACCCCCCTCCAACCACTGAACATCTTAGCTACTGGCTTCCAAGATTTCTTGTACATTTTGCTCACTCACTTTCAAGTTTATCTTTGCATTCAAATCTGGCTTTTAAGAAAGACAAGCAGCTATTTCTAATGACTCTCAAGATGCTGAGCTCTTCCTATTCATTTTTTTTTTCAAACACTTTCCAAACTACTTTCATAGTTTATCTGTGCCTGCATGGGATTGAGGAATACATACCATTCTGACTGTGGTTCAGCCTCCTCAGAATAACATTACCTATACCCTATCAGAACTGATCCTAGCAAAATAATCCACAAGTCCATAGCCTTGTAAGTAGCGACAAAAGACAGACAAAAATTACCACTTCTTAGAAATTCTATCCTCCTGCCAGGAGGCTACTGCCAGCCCCAAGAACCATGCCCGAATAGGAAAGGGATCACTAATTACCTAGCTACACAACTTTTTGCACTGCCCAGGGGCCCACTGGTTTTCTCTCATATATTATGGCATAACTAACAGTCACCCAACAAATTGGTCTAGAGCAGTGGTATTCAAACGTTTTAGACTGGAACCCACTTTTTAGAATGGCACTTGTGTCGGGACCCACCAGAAATGATGTCATTAACCTGGAAGTGATGTTGTGGCAGGAAGTGATGTCATCAAGCAGGACATGCTGTCATTGTAATAGAATAAAATGACGCTCCTGAAACATAAATTGGCATTCTTGGACTACACCAATTGTACAACCATGAAACATCCCTGACAGAAAGCAGGATTCGGACAAATGTGATGTAAAAGCACTGAACCAAAAACAAAATTTTAAAAATCCTCACTTGAAAATTCAAACTCACAAAAGGAATATAACAAGAGCAAGGTCTGCAGTTTCCAATATGGCTGCTCCCAGCTTTCCGCAACCCACCTGACATCAGGTCGTGACCCACCAAGTGGATCCTGACCCACAGTTTGAATACCACTGGTCTCGAGGACAGATGTGTGAAATAAATGCTGCTTGGTCTTATCTGAACTCCTCACTTCCCTCTAAATGGCCAGCTGCTTCCAGCTTCTGCTGTCCCAGCAGGCTGTGCCTGGATTTCCAGGCAGACATGGCTGGCCTGCGCAAAGGTTGGAGGCGAATGGGCACAACAGGAGACAACTCCCTGGTAGAACAGTCAGCTGTGTTTGCACCGGGGCAGCATTTTCCGGGGCCCAGTGGCCTCCAGATTGGAGGCTGCTGCTCTGAATTCTTCAGATATGCAGCAATCTCCCTGTTCTCTTCAAATATCACTTTTCATGGAATTCTGGCAACCAAAGAATACCCAGACCACCACCACCATCTTCCTGTTGAAACATTTCCCTTGTCTTTTCAAAGCTCTCTTAACTCTCCTCAAAATTCCGCAGATATTTCATCGTGGGAAACGATGTTTCTAAAATGTTGCCTTTTAGAAAATGCGATGGCTCCATTGTTAGGGCTCAATCCTAAACTGAGTTAGGCCAGCCTAAACTAAGCCAGCAAAGCTTGGCCAGCACAAGGGACACAGTAAAGTATTTTTGAACCATGCTCTGAGTCAGAGAGGCCAGCACACAGACATGAGCCATGCTCCCTGACTCCAAGAGTAGTCCAAGAGAGGCCCTTTACTTGTGCTGGCCAAACTTTGCAAGCTTAGCCTATGCTGGCCTAACTCTAGTTTAGGATTGCACTCTTAATTAGGTTGGAAAAGAGGCAGGATTGCAGTAGCCTGAACAACTTCCCATGGCTCCTCAGGAAGACCCAGGTCACAATCCTAACCAACTTTCCAGCACTGGGGTAAGGGCACTGCAGCCCTGAGGTAAGGGAACATTGCCTCACCTTGAGGCAGAGGCGTCTCTACAGGGAGGGCAGAGCTCTAAGTTTTGCAAGGAGCCTTACCCTGTCATGTAAATCCCTCCCCTCCCTTGCTGCTGTAGCCAGTAAGCAACGCCAAGATGTTGCTTTTCCCTGTGAGGATTGGCTAAAACGGTGCAGGAAAGGAGTGATTTCCACTGCAAGGTAAGGCTTCTTGCAAAACTTAGAGCTCGACCCTCCCTTTAGAGACGCCACTGCCTTGAGGAGGCCTCTGTGACGACTACTCCACCACCGAATACAAAATATGCCCCATTGGCTATATCAGAAAGCTGACTAGGATTGCACCCCCACTCACAGTTATGAGAATATTTTGCTCTGAATGAATACATTGGTTTGCCTTAAGTGTCACATAAGTGTGGTCCTTTTCAGCTGCCTTAATATCAGTGAAGGAGCATAGTTTCCTGAGGTAAATATTGGGCATCTTTGTGATATAGTCATTACATAAAGTTCCCTGTGAATTCCTTTGCGTCTACTGAACTCTGATAAACAAGAAAGCTATTCTGATGTCTTCACCGCTTATTAGCATATAAAGCAGCAATTTTCAACTACTGTGCCACAAATGGTCCAAAGGAGTTGGGGAAGGGTCATTTATTAGTAAGACGATGTGAGCTGCCCCCGGGCAGTGTGATATGCCTTGTCCATGGTCAAAAAATTGATGGTGTGCCTTGACAATTTTAGTACCTTGTCAGTGTGCCATGAAAGAGATTGAAAACAGCTGATTTAGAAAATGCTTTAATTCTTTGTGTGATACTATGGTTTGAAAATTACCACTGACCCTTTGCCAGATAGAACAGAACTTGATCCTAATTTCTGAGTAACACAGACACGAGAGGGTGTTGCCAGCAAATATATGTTTCCTGAAATTTATGGAAAGGCTTGGAATTCAGAAAGGATTGATTAGCATGCAAGGAAAGTGACCACTCAATATTTACACCATGGAGAGTTGGCAGAAGCAAATAATTATACCTAAAGCTGATGCTTGTCTTAATTAAAGTGGTATAATAGGTGCTGGGTGGGGTTTTCTTTCCAGTGAGCAAAGCAGTTTAACAGTGACCAGATATAACTCATTTTGTAGTTCAGAATTTAAACCCAATCAATATGCATTTATAACAAGGAAAGAAGTGAATAACATTTATTACAGGGTGGCAGCTAACCGTAATGGATGAGGGTGCCATTAGTTAAGTATATCTTTTTTCCCAGCAATCACTTCTGACAAAACACTTATCCTGGGAGCTTATATGATAATTGCTCTTATTAATTGCTTGCTTACGCCTTCACTTCCGAGGACAAATAAAAGCTGGTGAAAAGTCAGGCTGCAGTTTACCCCATTTGCCTCTTACAGCACAATCCTCACCAACTTTCCAGTGCCGATGCAACCATGCCAATGGGGCACATGTTGCATTCAGTGGTAGTGGTGGGCCAGAGGCCTCCTCAAGGTAAGGGAATGCTGCATTGCAGCTGCATAGGTGCTGGAAAGTTGGTTAGGATTGGTCTGTTAGCAGTTGCGTAGGTGAGGGGGTCACAGGAGCCACATGACCGTGGGCAGCACTCTCTCGGGCTGCCTGCCTCCCTCGCTCACAACCTCAACTAGGCCACACCAAAGAAAGCTCCAAGGGTGGGCAGTGGGTTGCTCCAGCAATGTCACTGGGAGGCAGTGGTGTAAAGGCGATCAAGGTGACAATACGGACAGAGTGGATAGTGCCCCACTAAAAAATGGGCACAAAATTTGAGCACCAGTTCAGCTTAGCCTGTGCCTGTAAGCATGTAGCAGGGCCATAGGATCACGGTTCCCTGCACATTCAGTAGACTATGTGAACAGGACCTTTGTATGCATAAATTGTACATGCTTAGACTTTGAACACATGTGCAATAACCATACAGAAAGCACATGGGTTCTCCAATCATCTAGACAATTCTGCTTGTATAAAACCTGTGTGCACATAGGTTGTTCACAATGGAAAATGAGCATTCCCATAGTCATTACAGATGCAAAATGATGTTACACGGCATTAAGGGTTTCACAAACTGGTTTGACAAAGTGTGACAAGACTTTCCTTTCTTGGTGGGGAGGACACTTCCAACACACAGTTTCTTCCTCTACTGTCCTGTGAATGTAGATAGATGGTCACAGCTCAATGAGGGCTGCTCAGAAGTGCCACAATCAGTTGTTGGCTTTTGCGATGCCTGGAGATGATGTCATTGTCAGACATCAGCAATCAGAGAGATGCTCTCAGCAACATAGCTGACAGCAGCCTCAATCAGACAGAACCAGGCCGCTGGTAACCCTTTAAAAGGACTGTCAGTATGGGCTGCAGAAGGGGGAAGAGTGAAGCGAGGAGGAGGAGGAGAAGGGGACAAAGGCAACAATTATGACAATGACAAAAGGTGAGGCAGGGAGTGAGAAGAATGTGTGTCATTTGCAGCTGAGAAAAAATACTTATTTCTGCCCATGACCTGCTTAATGGCATCACTTCCTGCTTAATGACATCACTTCCAGACCTCAGCAGGTATAATGAATGCTATTTGGCCCGGTGCATGAAATGAGTTTGACATGCCTGCTCTAGAATACGGTTCAGCATAAAGTTGTCAAGTCGAAAAATATTAAACGCTTCAACAATCTACTTTTCAGTCCTGTTATGGTCAGTATGGGTTGGTGTTTTTTTTTTAGTAAAAAACAACAGAGCATCCAAAATATGGTTGTTGTTTTTTGTTTAAAGAACACACACACGGAGCATCTGAAATCACCAAACTGATGTGGCTGGGTGATAATAACAATTTATGACCATAACAGACATATAAAAATCTACTTTCCAGGTCTGGTTCTCGTTAGGGTTTGTCCAGGATGGTCCTGGGTCTCTAGGAATCAGCATCAGTCTCCAGCTGACTACAGAAAGCACTCTTGAAGATTTTAACGGGGCTTCCAGTAATGTCCAACATTACAACATGTTGGGGGAGGGGAAGCTCTAGGACTAGCTTCATTCAGAGTTGCCAGCCCTATTCTAGCTAGCACATGATTCATGAAATAAACCAGCCCAGACTACCCTGTTCTGAGCCATCTCAAAACATTATCTTGGATGGTAAGTTCCGGTGTGCTTTGAGTCTCAGGAGATGAGATAGCTTTCATCTCTGACCAATGGGCATTTTGATCTCAACCCAGCCCTTTGGTAGATACCTGCTGATAAATTTATGGACTGACACAGACACAAGCAGTCAGCTGAGCTACATTTTTTTTTACATCAACTCTCCAAGAAATGTCTTTGCTTTATAGGAGTGTAAATATGACTTTGTTGTGTGAAACCTTCGCAGTCAATAAAATCATAACTAAAAGCTGTCAGGTTCAAGGCAGAAGGGAAAGAGTAACCGCAGCAAATGAAAGCATTCGTAGGGAGAAAGCATTTCTTGCCAGATTTTTGTGGCTTGAGAATATTTGGGACACACAACCACAGGCACTTAAGAAAATCAGCACAACTATTGCTTTTGGCACATCAGAACCCTGCAGCAGTTGAAAGCCCGTTTTGTGCATCTGAATAAATGAACTTCTTCTACAGCATTGTACAATTGGTCCACCAAGCCCACTGCTCTCTACTCTTGTGGGCATTGGCTGTCCAAGGTCTCAAGTAAAGAAGAGTTTTTTCTTAACCCTATTAGCTGTGATTCTTTTCATGGAAGATTCCTGGGATTGAAACTGGAATTGTTCATTTCACTTTACCACTGAGATATAAAAATTCAATTTTTAAAATAACAATTCAAATATTTTCATTTTCACGCTTCGGGATTCCCTTTATCACTTTCAGAGTTCCACACATATAGATCACCTGTACTGCTCTAGGCAGTTCACATTATAACATGTGAACAACTGGACTCCTGTATAACAGCCAAATCCTAACCAAATTCCCCTGTGACAATGCAGCAGTGCTGGCTTAAGAAGATAAGAAGAGCCTTCTGGATCAGGTTGAGCCCATCTAGTCTAGCATCCTTTATCTCACAGTGGCCCACCAGATGGCTCAGGAAGCTACACTCATGGGCTACACTGCATCCCGCAGGGGAATTTCAGCTACTGGAGGTCTCCTTGGCGTAAGGGGACATTTGTTCCCCTTGATCCAGGGTAAGCCCCAGCAGCTGCAATGGGTCAACCTGGACCTACGACAGCAATATCACTGGCCAAGTCCAAATTGATCCATGTCAGGGGATCAGGCCCAGGAAGGGGGATAGGATACAGTGCACAATGGCATTTCTGCCTCCTTCCCAGGCACAATCTGCCAAACTGAATCAACATTCATAGAGACCAAATTTGATCCAAACCTGAATTAATGCCACAGATTTAATTTGCAACTTATGTATTGATTGATTTCTAATTACTTTCAATCACATTCAAATCCTATCTATAGTCTGATCATTTCCTCATTCTTTTTTTTTTTCCTTTTGGACTGCAAGCTACATAATACTATCAAATTCATCCCTCCTGTACGAAACAGACCCTGCCTTTGGTACCTCCCCCCTTAAAGAAAAAAACACAATGAAACATTGTGGTGTGTCCTTTAGCACTATTACAGGCACTCAGTCTGTTAGGACATATTGGGCGATTATAGGCCAGCCTTTTCAGAAAAAGCCATGGGTTTCAAGTTAGCAGTAACCATCTATCAATTCCAGAGATTATGGCATGATTTACTGTCCCGGCATGGTGTATTCTCTGATTTTCTGCCTCCTATGAAACATTGTGCTTTCCTTTTCTATTGATGTATCAAATAATAGTTACAAGCAGCTACAGAAAAATCAATAGTGGACTTTCATTATTGAGCACATAAAGTAAAAGAGGACTATGCTGTGAGAGTCTCTTGCTGTTAAATAGTCACTGACTGCAAGGTACACAATAAATGTCTGTTATTTTGGTCTAAATGAAGGATGTCTGAATTTGAAACATCAAATATCTCAGATTTGGGACGCAATCAGGGCTTCAAGTCAGGTTATCCTAGCTAACAATTCTTTCCCCAGGCAGGTAACAAGACTGATCTGTCTTTTCTACCATGAGCTATGAATTGGAAGTCCAAACAAAAAGGTTAAATGAGAAAATGACCACCCGAATAATATTGTCAGTGCATCGTGCTGTGGTCCTGGGCATTTTAATTCTGTTAATGTTACACCTGCCCGGTAAGTTTAGTGGGGAAAAAAGGGGCAGCATTTAGGATTTCATAGATAGGTAGCGAGATTGCTGGGGGAGTAGAGTGGTGCGATCTTGTTGCAGTCTTGATGATGTCATGAGGAAAGCAATGGAATTTTAAAATTCAGAAAAAGTCTCTAAAAATTGGTCTGGTTGTTTTTGGAGAATAACTGTCTTTGCCAAGCTCAATTCAATATCATGGTCACAGGGAATTTACCCATCTCTGACCTTAAGTGACAGTTGGTTGGTTGGTTGGTTGGTTGGTTGGTTGGTTGGTTGGTTGGTT